>JAJQOW010000787.1:0-82905 GCA_037975125.1 Latrodectus hesperus | reverse complement strand
GAGTTGTTTTGCTGAAATACATAAGATAACACTTCGGACAATTGAGCGCACCATACAAAAACTCACTTTTCTCCTAAAATATACTTTTTATAGTAAAATGAATACCACAGTTAGTCTAGAAACATTATTTACTATAAAATTAAACCATTTATTTCTATATCTATTGGCCATTTTTTAAGATATTGAGGAAATTTTGGATTTTGATCTCAAATGTAATTGGGAATCTGAAGCCACTTGAGCTTGTCAGTGTGCAAATTCTGGCCATAGGAAACTTATGAAAAACCATATACAGATTAAGTGTAATAAGGTAATGCTAATTGCAGAATTTTATGTATATACTTATATTAGTTTTTGTGGGAGGTTGAGTTGTTTTTTGCTGAAATACATAAGATAACACTTCGGACAATTGAGCGCACCATACAAAAACTCACTTTTCTCCTAAAATATACTTTTTATAGTAAAATGAATACCACAGTTAGTCTAGAAACATTATTTACTATAAAATTAAACCATTTATTTCTATATCTATTGGCCATTTTTTCAGATATTGAGGAAATTTTGGATTTTGATCTCAAATGTAATTGGGAATCTGAAGCCACTTGAGCTTGTCAGTGTGCAAATTCTGGCCATAGGAAACTTATGAAAAACCATATACAGATTAAGTGTAATAAGGTAATGCTAATTGCAGAATTTTATGTATATACTTATATTAGTTTTTGTGGGAGGTTGAGTTGTTTTTTGCTGAAATACATAAGATAACACTTCGGACAATTGAGCGCACCATACAAAAACTCACTTTTCTCCTAAAATATACTTTTTATAGTAAAATGAATACCACAGTTAGTCTAGAAACATTATTTACTATAAAATTAAACCATTTATTTCTATATCTATTGGCCATTTTTTAAGATATTGAGGAAATTTTGGATTTTGATCTCAAATGTAATTGGGAATCTGAAGCCACTTGAGCTTGTCAGTGTGCAAATTCTGGCCATAGGAAACTTATGAAAAACCATATACAGATTAAGTGTAATAAGGTAATGCTAATTGCAGAATTTTATGTATATACTTATATTAGTTTTTGTGGGAGGTTGAGTTGTTTTTTGCTGAAATACATAAGATAACACTTCGGACAATTGAGCGCACCATACAAAAACTCACTTTTCTCCTAAAATATACTTTTTATAGTAAAATGAATACCACAGTTAGTCTAGAAACATTATTTACTATAAAATTAAACCATTTATTTCTATATCTATTGGCCATTTTTTAAGATATTGAGGAAATTTTGGATTTTGATCTCAAATGTAATTGGGAATCTGAAGCCACTTGAGCTTGTCAGTGTGCAAATTCTGGCCATAGGAAACTTATGAAAAACCATATACAGATTAAGTGTAATAAGGTAATGCTAATTGCAGAATTTTATGTATATACTTATATTAGTTTTTGTGGGAGGTTGAGTTGTTTTTTGCTGAAATACATAAGATAACACTTCGGACAATTGAGCGCACCATACAAAAACTCACTTTTCTCCTAAAATATACTTTTTATAGTAAAATGAATACCACAGTTAGTCTAGAAACATTATTTACTATAAAATTAAACCATTTATTTCTATATCTATTGGCCATTTTTTAAGATATTGAGGAAATTTTGGATTTTGATCTCAAATGTAATTGGGAATCTGAAGCCACTTGAGCTTGTCAGTGTGCAAATTCTGGCCATAGGAAACTTATGAAAAACCATATACAGATTAAGTGTAATAAGGTAATGCTAATTGCAGAATTTTATGTATATACTTATATTAGTTTTTGTGGGAGGTTGAGTTGTTTTTTGCTGAAATACATAAGATAACACTTCGGACAATTGAGCGCACCATACAAAAACTCACTTTTCTCCTAAAATATACTTTTTATAGTAAAATGAATACCACAGTTAGTCTAGAAACATTATTTACTATAAAATTAAACCATTTATTTCTATATCTATTGGCCATTTTTTAAGATATTGAGGAAATTTTGGATTTTGATCTCAAATGTAATTGGGAATCTGAAGCCACTTGAGCTTGTCAGTGTGCAAATTCTGGCCATAGGAAACTTATGAAAAACCATATACAGATTAAGTGTAATAAGGTAATGCTAATTGCAGAATTTTATGTATATACTTATATTAGTTTTTGTGGGAGGTTGAGTTGTTTTTTGCTGAAATACATAAGATAACACTTCGGACAATTGAGCGCACCATACAAAAACTCACTTTTCTCCTAAAATATACTTTTTATAGTAAAATGAATACCACAGTTAGTCTAGAAACATTATTTACTATAAAATTAAACCATTTATTTCTATATCTATTGGCCATTTTTTAAGATATTGAGGAAATTTTGGATTTTGATCTCAAATGTAATTGGGAATCTGAAGCCACTTGAGCTTGTCAGTGTGCAAATTCTGGCCATAGGAAACTTATGAAAAACCATATACAGATTAAGTGTAATAAGGTAATGCTAATTGCAGAATTTTATGTATATACTTATATTAGTTTTTGTGGGAGGTTGAGTTGTTTTTTGCTGAAATACATAAGATAACACTTCGGACAATTGAGCGCACCATACAAAAACTCACTTTTCTCCTAAAATATACTTTTTATAGTAAAATGAATACCACAGTTAGTCTAGAAACATTATTTACTATAAAATTAAACCATTTATTTCTATATCTATTGGCCATTTTTTAAGATATTGAGGAAATTTTGGATTTTGATCTCAAATGTAATTGGGAATCTGAAGCCACTTGAGCTTGTCAGTGTGCAAATTCTGGCCATAGGAAACTTATGAAAAACCATATACGGATTAAGTGTAATAAGGTAATGCTAATTGCAGAATTTTATGTATATACTTATATTAGTTTTTGTGGGAGGTTGAGTTGTTTTTGCTGAAATACATAAGATAACACTTCGGACAATTGAGCGCACCATACAAAAACTCACTTTTCTCCTAAAATATACTTTTTATAGTAAAATGAATACCACAGTTAGTCTAGAAACATTATTTACTATAAAATTAAACCATTTATTTCTATATCTATTGGCCATTTTTTAAGATATTGAGGAAATTTTGGATTTTGATCTCAAATGTAATTGGGAATCTGAAGCCACTTGAGCTTGTCAGTGTGCAAATTCTGGCCATAGGAAACTTATGAAAAACCATATACAGATTAAGTGTAATAAGGTAATGCTAATTGCAGAATTTTATGTATATACTTATATTAGTTTTTGTGGGAGGTTGAGTTGTTTTTTGCTGAAATACATAAGATAACACTTCGGACAATTGAGCGCACCATACAAAAACTCACTTTTCTCCTAAAATATACTTTTTATAGTAAAATGAATACCACAGTTAGTCTAGAAACATTATTTACTATAAAATTAAACCATTTATTTCTATATCTATTGGCCATTTTTTAAGATATTGAGGAAATTTTGGATTTTGATCTCAAATGTAATTGGGAATCTGAAGCCACTTGAGCTTGTCAGTGTGCAAATTCTGGCCATAGGAAACTTATGAAAAACCATATACAGATTAAGTGTAATAAGGTAATGCTAATTGCAGAATTTTATGTATATACTTATATTAGTTTTTGTGGGAGGTTGAGTTGTTTTTTGCTGAAATACATAAGATAACACTTCGGACAATTGAGCGCACCATACAAAAACTCACTTTTCTCCTAAAATATACTTTTTATAGTAAAATGAATACCACAGTTAGTCTAGAAACATTATTTACTATAAGAATTAAACCATTTATTTCTATATCTATGGGCCATTTTTTAAGATATTGAGGAAATTTTGGATTTTGATCTCAAATGTAATTGGGAATCTGAAGCCACTTGAGCTTGTCAGTGTGCAAATTCTGGCCATAGGAAACTTATGAAAAACCATATACAGATTAAGTGTAATAAGGTAATGCTAATTGCAGAATTTTATGTATATACTTATATTAGTTTTTGTGGGAGGTTGAGTTGTTTTTTGCTGAAATACATAAGATAACACTTCGGACAATTGAGCGCACCATACAAAAACTCACTTTTCTCCTAAAATATACTTTTTATAGTAAAATGAATACCACAGTTAGTCTAGAAACATTATTTACTATAAAATTAAACCATTTATTTCTATATCTATTGGCCATTTTTTAAGATATTGAGGAAATTTTGGATTTTGATCTCAAATGTAATTGGGAATCTGAAGCCACTTGAGCTTGTCAGTGTGCAAATTCTGGCCATAGGAAACTTATGAAAAACCATATACAGATTAAGTGTAATAAGGTAATGCTAATTGCAGAATTTTATGTATATACTTATATTAGTTTTTGTGGGAGGTTGAGTTGTTTTTTGCTGAAATACATAAGATAACACTTCGGACAATTGAGCGCACCATACAAAAACTCACTTTTCTCCTAAAATATACTTTTTATAGTAAAAATGAATACCATAGTTAGTCTAGAAACATTATTTACTATAAAATTAAACCATTTATTTCTATATCTATTGGCCATTTTTTAAGATATTGAGGAAATTTTGGATTTTGATCTCAAATGTAATTGGGAATCTGAAGCCACTTGAGCTTGTCAGTGTGCAAATTCTGGCCATAGGAAACTTATGAAAAACCATATACAGATTAAGTGTAATAAGGTAATGCTAATTGCAGAATTTTATGTATATACTTATATTAGTTTTTGTGGGAGGTTGAGTTGTTTTTTGCTGAAATACATAAGATAACACTTCGGACAATTGAGCGCACCATACAAAAACTCACTTTTCTCCTAAAATATACTTTTTATAGTAAAATGAATACCACAGTTAGTCTAGAAACATTATTTACTATAAAATTAAACCATTTATTTCTATATCTATTGGCCATTTTTTAAGATATTGAGGAAATTTTGGATTTTGATCTCAAATGTAATTGGGAATCTGAAGCCACTTGAGCTTGTCAGTGTGCAAATTCTGGCCATAGGAAACTTATGAAAAACCATATACAGATTAAGTGTAATAAGGTAATGCTAATTGCAGAATTTTATGTATATACTTATATTAGTTTTTGTGGGAGGTTGAGTTGTTTTTTGCTGAAATACATAAGATAACACTTCGGACAATTGAGCGCACCATACAAAAACTCACTTTTCTCCTAAAATATACTTTTTATAGTAAAATGAATACCACAGTTAGTCTAGAAACATTATTTACTATAAAATTAAACCATTTATTTCTATATCTATTGGCCATTTTTTAAGATATTGAGGAAATTTTGGATTTTGATCTCAAATGTAATTGGGAATCTGAAGCCACTTGAGCTTGTCAGTGTGCAAATTCTGGCCATAGGAAACTTATGAAAAACCATATACAGATTAAGTGTAATAAGGTAATGCTAATTGCAGAATTTTATGTATATACTTATATTAGTTTTTGTGGGAGGTTGAGTTGTTTTTTGCTGAAATACATAAGATAACACTTCGGACAATTGAGCGCACCATACAAAAACTCACTTTTCTCCTAAAATATACTTTTTATAGTAAAATGAATACCACAGTTAGTCTAGAAACATTATTTACTATAAAATTAAACCATTTATTTCTATATCTATTGGCCATTTTTTAAGATATTGAGGAAATTTTGGATTTTGATCTCAAATGTAATTGGGAATCTGAAGCCACTTGAGCTTGTCAGTGTGCAAATTCTGGCCATAGGAAACTTATGAAAAACCATATACAGATTAAGTGTAATAAGGTAATGCTAATTGCAGAATTTTATGTATATACTTATATTAGTTTTTGTGGGAGGTTGAGTTGTTTTTTGCTGAAATACATAAGATAACACTTCGGACAATTGAGCGCACCATACAAAAACTCACTTTTCTCCTAAAATATACTTTTTATAGTAAAATGAATACCACAGTTAGTCTAGAAACATTATTTACTATAAAATTAAACCATTTATTTCTATATCTATTGGCCATTTTTTAAGATATTGAGGAAATTTTGGATTTTGATCTCAAATGTAATTGGGAATCTGAAGCCACTTGAGCTTGTCAGTGTGCAAATTCTGGCCATAGGAAACTTATGAAAAACCATATACAGATTAAGTGTAATAAGGTAATGCTAATTGCAGAATTTTATGTATATACTTATATTCGTTTTTGTGGGAGATTGAGTTGTTTTTTGCTGAAATACATAAGATATCACTTCGGACAATTGAGCGCACCATACAAAGACTCACTTTTCTCCTAAAATATACTTTTATAATAAAATGAATACCACAGTTAGTCTAGAAACATTATTTACTATAAAATTAAACCATTTATTTCTATATCTATTGGCCATTTTTTAGATATTGAGGAAATTTTGGATTTTCATCTCAAATGTAATTGGGAATCTGAAGCCACTTGAGCTTGTACTAAAATGAAATATTAGGGTAAATTTAAAATAATCTGAAAACTTACTGTTCAAGGTTTTTAAGAGGTGACCGGTGATGACGACGATTAGGATGCTCAGGTGTCGACTTATTCGCTTAAAATTGTTCAAAATTAGGAACCGATTATATTTAGAGGTTTTTCAGTCGCAAGACAACGCAAACGATTTCCAGGAATTGAATTTGAAAAATTATTTAACAATAGACATAAAATTCCAAAATTCTATTTGGAATATTTTAAACATGAGATTTCTCATTTTCATTAATGTTTTTAAATTATAAATAAAGATAATCACTTAAATCGTCAGTCATGTTATTAAAATTGTATAAAATTCCTTGTAAGATGGCAATCATAATACTCGAATGAAACAAAGCAGAAAAAATTTTCAGAGTCATATCGAATATCAAAAATAATTAAATTATAATTTGAGACACGTAAAATTTATTGAAATAACAAAAAAATCTTCCGTATCATTTGCAAAAACATATAGATAAATAAAGAATTCTAAAGTAATATCATGAATAAACAATTTAATAAATAATTTTCTTTTCTGAAATAAATTATTTTCCATTTACAATAAGTGTCCATACTTACAGACACTCTTGTCTTCAATATCATTTCATTAATTATTTAGAAACTGACTTGCAGAATGCAAAGTTGAATGGCACCATGATTTAAAAAGTCCTTTGCATTAAAATTAAGACTCAAAACTTATAAACAAGTTGAATCAATATTCAAGTAAATATGGAATTCAAAAACACAAAAATATGCATAACATACTTTTAAAATTATAATTAGATTTTATTTCAGTTGTACATAATTTACAAAAGGAGTTCTATCACAATTCTCAATATTAAATAGTTTATCAAAAATAATAATGTTTTTAAAACTATACTAAAAAGCAAGTTGACAATTTACACAAAGATGTGTCTTCAACATTAATTTTTGTATTTATGGTTACAAACTTCATATATAAAAATGTATTTTATTAAAATGTGTTTGTTTCTTTTTAAATGAAATTCAAAAATTTACAAGATTATTACTAAACAACTAAAAATACCCATTATATAAATCTAGTTGAGTCATATAACTTTAATCTTTTTATCCATCATTTGAACTTGCTATATATAAAATACATTATTAAACACATTATTGTGAAGCATATGGGTCCTGGAACCAGGGAGTTCGCGTACCTTCCTGGGGCTTGAGCAGCCACCAGGCGCGTCGGCAGATGGTGGATCACCGAATTTCCTGTAGGAATGACAGGATAGCCTTGAATATAGAATCAGAGGCGGTGAACCAGCTCCCGTAAACCCTGGTGTTATGCGATCCGTGCCTAGGGCTAATTGGCACCGCGGTAATGGTGTCTTAACGGAGCCTCTAGTTGGCTGGCAAACTTCTACAGTAATTTGCCTTGCCCAGTATCTCAGGCGATGCTGGGTGGACTTATATTACATGAGCTTATTTATTGTTATCTTGTGGCTGAAAAGACACAAGAAATAACAAACCATTCTGCATTTGCAGGTGAAGCCTCTGAAGTAGACTTAGCTGAAAAAGACAAGGGAACTCAGAGGCAATCTTGTAAAGGGGCAGTAATGAATCCTTCACTTGAGGTAGAAATGACCTCCAAACCATCTTCTTCTGGTGAAAGTCAGGAAGCTATCCCTAACATGACTGACTTTCTGACCAGATGGGACTGTTCCAGCAATACCCTATCTGCTGGAAATGTCATACGTAAGAGGAAATGGCAGAGCATATCATTTATGAATGCGAGGCTCTTGCCCTCCCTAGATTAACTTCTTTAGGCATCATCCATACTAGAGAGTTACACCTAGACTCCATTAAAGGGTTATCGGACTTTATTAATAAAGTGGTTGACCCGAGCAACTGGAACTAGGAAACATTGGGTTTGGAGTTAATGGTACAAAATGCTGATAAAAGCAGAGGTGCCTAATGATATACAAACCCAATTCAAAGAAGAAGAAGAGAAGAAGATGCATGTGGGTATACATATCTGTGGGTTTTATTTTAGCAGAATATATAGTACCTAACTAAAAAATTCTCATTACCTAATGGAATATTTTTGCTTTTACAGATCGGTCCTCAATAACTATATTCAGGAATAAGTCCATTAATTAGTAATCTTTATAAAAGTTACGCACTGTTTTTAAATGAAGCAGAATACAATACAAAAATATTATAAATTTCCTTCCTTGAAATAATTAACTTAAGAACTATGTTATGTTTATAAAATTTTATAACAATACAATTTTTATTTCATTATAATATTATATTATATATGGTAAATAATATATTAAGTATGTGATTTAAGATTGTAAAACTATTATTCACAAAAGAAATAATTACTTGAATTAAAGATAGTAAGCTGCAAACATTACTAAACAATCGCAAATAGTTTTATAATTACCAATGTGTGACAAATTATTTTTTAATTTTATAAGAAAATTTTATTAGAAAATTCAGTATTACTTCGTTTTCAGTCATAGCTATCAAAATAATGGTAGGATTACTGCCAGTCTAGATTTATTCGCCTATCTACTTAATGATTTCATATCTCAGTGGTTGGTTCATGAGGCTTTCCCATAAGACTTTTAAAACATGAGGTTATTCTAAATGTATATGAAACATACATTTAAAAAGTCACTTTTTTGTTTACAAACATACTTTTGTTTACAAAGAGTTTCATCTTGTTTTCAAAGTAAATTGTTTTTAAATGATTTGGCAATTTATCATGGAATCCATAAAAATAAAATATTTTTGAAATTAGTAGGAAAATGCATTTAAATGTGATATATATATATATATATATATATATATATATATATATATATATATATATATATATATATATATATATATATATATATATATATATATATATATATATATATATATATATATATATATAACTCAAACAAGAATAATTTTTATTTTCCAGACACATATAAAGCTTATTGCAGAGAAAGAGAACTTTTGTTACAAATAGAACAGTAAATCTAATTTACTTTATCTAAAAAAGAAAATAACTTACAGTAGTCTGAAGATGGGAATTGGCGAGAATTTCAGGTGTAACAGCAGAAGGAATAGTTATTTTCTTTTCAATGTTCTTGTTTATTGAATTCGATAGTCAAGGCACCTGTGCTATTCTGTACCAAGCTCCATATCCAAAATAACTTGGCTATTAGGGTTCCAAAAATGAAATGTTAAAATATCTTACTCTATGATTTTTACAGGGATTGCGTGAATTGTCTAACACATTAACATCAATCTGGATGATCAATCTCAAAATCCATACCATGACTCAGTTTTCTTTCAATTTTTTAATTGCCCATTAAAGAAAAATATAGCTTAGCATTACATGTGTATCTTCATCTCTTTTAGCCAATTTTATTACTGTGGTTAATTTAGTAAAATTAATTTTTCTCATACTATGTGCATTTTTCAATTCAATAAAAAAACAATGTACAAGGTTCTTTTTAATATTCTAATCAGATATTGAATTTAAAACAGGTATTAAATTTTTCCTTTATTGTAATGTCACATAAATATTTAAGTAAATACTTAATAATATAATTATCTATTCATTTTATTGTAGCAATAACTTGTTATGCTAATATTTAAAATTATTAATTTCATCAAGATGATGATAATTTGTTCAATGTATGACATTTATTGGCAATGAATTAAAAGCTCAATCTAATACTAAGTTAGCTTCTTATCGTAACCATTTTTAATGAATATTTTTTACTAACAAATTCATCTCTTTAAATTTATTGTGAATATCTAATACTCTAGTTATTAAATTATTTGTTTTACAGAGCTTAATTCAATATTTACAAAACTGAGAATTTACAAAATCTGTAGTAACAACTACAGATTTTGTGTATGTGATGTTGGATAATATTCCATTATAATATTATTTATTGTTTAGTTAGAAAATTAAAAATTCTTTTTTTGGTACTGGATGGGACTTTTGATATTCAAATTATTTTGATGTTGTGATTGCCTGATAAAATTTTCTTGTTAAACTTTCAAATAAAATACTACACATAGTATAAAAAAATAAATATATTAAATTTACTGTTTAATTGAATGTGTAATAAAATACTATTTTAGATATTCTTTTCATTACAACATTTTTTCATTTTTGAATACTTCTTGTAATTTTTAGTGAGAAAATATGAATTATAAACGGAAATTTGGAAGATTTGCAGTTAAATATTTTAATACACTTTAATTTTTTTAGTATTTCTGATAGTAATCAAGATTTCATAATTGCAATTAATATATTATTATAAAATTATAAAATTTGTTAAATTAAAAATACATCGAATAAATATGCTATTAAGATTTACCTTCATTTGTAAAAAATTTCTTTTAAAATTATGAAATAAATATTTCAGTTAACCTAGTATTTTAAAATATATTTATCTATAACGTTTTATAAATGGAATATCGGTGAATTTATTTAGATAAAATAAGAGCCCTGAATCGATATTATATATTTTACAAATATTTAGAATGGGAATCAAATCATTAATAGAAAAAAAAGAAAATATAATACTAATATTTAGAGTTTGTAGAGTTTCTTAAACATTTTTCCCACAATCTAGGATAATTTTTTTAAATATTTTTATAGTGCAAAGAAAATGACTGATACACAATCATGATTCTCAATTTTATTTCAAATTAAACATTACAAATCAATGCAACTGACAGTTTTAATGAAAAAACAATTATAGAAGACTGACAATATAAAAATTAAGAATCCACTTAAATTTAGTAAAAATTAACCATTCACCTAAAAACTTATTTAAAAATAGAATTTTATTTAAGTTAAATTATAAAAAATTAAAGTAAATATGATTATTAATAAAAATTTAAGAGGGAAAAGGATAACTTTTCTAATGAAGTGTATGGAAGTCGTAAAATAACAAATAGTAAGTCTAAGAGCGTACATCAAATTAAATGGCAGGCTCTAATTGAAAATAAAAATAAAATATAGTTTATCAAATTTATTAAAATATGAATAGTATAAATTTTTATTTGCATCATTTAATTTGCGTTAGCGATTTCATATTGTTGCAATGAAGTTAAACACAAATGGAGTTAATACTACATACATTTTTCTTATATACACTCATAACTACATTACAACATGTATTTTAAAATTACATATATTTATATAAAAATATAATATCTGTGATCTATGTACGGATATCGATCATTACTCTATATAACCCAACATTTGATATTAACTCATACGCAACTATTAAAACTTTGATTGTTCATGTTTCTATGCAATATTATGATCATATTTAATCTTTATATTAAAGAATTTGTGCTATTAAAATTATTGGTATTACATATACAAAATGTATTGTTTAATGTTTGTGCAACATACAATATAAATCATTATACCGTGATTATGCTCATGATATCATCATAATATTTATTTACATGTCTTAATGTTAATCGATGAAAGTTTAAATTCCATGTGATTTATGAAGTTATTATTCTATATAAAATTAATAACAATTATAAAAATTTAATTGATTATGATTATATTTATTCTATTTAAAGCGTATCTTCATTCTATTAAAATTTTAGTTAGTTATATCTTAATGTACTTTTTCATATTAATTTGCCATTGTTATTTGTAATATTTCATTAAAATTAAAATTTCTGACTGCAAGATGTTTCTCTGCAGTAGAAAAGAAATTAAACCTAAAACTCTATTAGAGAACTTGTAACCTTCCTAATCTCATACGGTGTATAAGGATGTTTTTCCCAAGAATGAAAATTGTCCTTCAAATACTATTAACTATTTCTACATCATTTGCAAGCTGTGAACGTTCATTCAGCAAAATTAATTTAATTTTGAGTTATGTATGATCCACCATGAGTCAAAAGCGTCTAAGTGATTTAACAATCTTAAGTAAAGAAAAAGAAAAATTTGAAATAATCAACTTTGATGAAGTAATTGATCACATCGCCTAAGCAGAGGCAAGAAAAATGTGCATAGTGTATTAAATTAGATTTTAAATATTCGCCTCTACCTATATATCTATAATATATATTGAATTATTTTATGTTTAAAGAATTTTGATGTTTCTTAAAATAATTGTATTAGTCTATGAAAAAAATAAAATCTTTTAATTAATTTTCAATCACGTATAAGTCCGATTATTCTCTTGACACGTTTCCAAATCCAATATAATTTTTTTTAACAGAATTGAATTTTGTTTCAAATTTAAAGCTTAGCCTGAGACTTTAAATTAATTTTCGATTATTTTATACTAAGTACAACATTACGTTATTATTTGTATTGTATTCTTATTGCACTATAAGTATAATTTATTTATTATAATATATATATATATTATATATATATATATATATATATATATATATATATACAATATATATATATTCTTACTTAATATAATTAATTTATATTGTATTACTATTTTTCCAAGGGGGCACCAAAAATGTAACGTACCCGGGCGCAATTATGCCCACTACCCCTCTGAACATACTTGGTATTTTTAGTATTTTATAAATAAAGTGTATAGTTCTCGAAATAAGCAAATATAATGTGTACTAGAATCATATTGGTAAAATAAAATATTTGTCAAATTATATTTTAAAAATCATGATATTTTATTTCAACTGTTTTTAAGTTCTTTGCATATGCTAACGTTAGCTATTTTTGTTATTTAAAAGTAAATATCACGAGTTTAAAAAATAAACTAATGAAATATTGTCATTATATAAAAACTTGTCTTAATTGGCAATTAAGAGACAATTTTAAAGACAGTAAAATTACAATTTAAAAACAAGAAAAGACCAGCTAAAACTGTCTAACAAGGGCACATTCAATTGCATCAAATTTTAAATGCAATACATATCAAATCCTATAAAATTCATTCAAACTTATGAATATATTTTGAAATTCAATACAGTTTAAAAAGCATTTTAGTTTAATAAGGAAAATACACAAAAAATGGATATGAAGATTTGGTTACACAAACTTAATTGTGATATTTTCACCAGTGTTCAGATGTTTCCCAAGTTTAATATCTGTAATATTTTATTTTCTTAGGACACGTAAATGCCTCATCGATAGAAACAACACACTGCTTAACAATTAAGAGCAAAACTCATAAACACCATAGAATGTTTATGCAAATTATGATAAAATAATTAATTTTCTACTTATATAACTCTGACAACGACCAAAATAATATTCCTCTTTGCAAAATATACATACTACAATTTAAAATTAAGCTTGAAAGAACTTTTTGTTGAAATTGGAATGTATTTTAATAATAAAGGAAATACTTATTATGTAGTAGTTCAGAAACATATTAACACACTCTGAAGTAAATTGCAACACAATAATTTCACATTTAACTTTAGAATATCAAAACTCATTATAATACGAAGCTGTATTAGTAAACTGAAATTTATCCTTTGGCGGCTAAAATTCCTTGTGTTTATCAAAAGTCCAGCCAAGACCATGATGAAAGAAGCCGTGTGATGAAATGGTTGAAGATAAATGCTACTGGCAAATATACGTTCATACATGAGATAAAATCGAGGGTAAAGTGATTATTTTATACTATATTCAGATTTGATTATGTTTATACTTATTTCTGGAAACATGGATATAAACTTTTAAAAAACAAATACTAAAATGTTTTATCCATGTAAAATATATCTCAAATTACAATTTTGAGATTAGAAACAGAATATTATACGTTTTATAAGTACTTTAAAAATATATTTATGAAAGTTTTAAAAAGAAAATCTCTTAATGAGAATAATATGCTAAGATTGCATTTTTCTGAGAGTTAGGCGTATACATTTAAATAATTCTGACAAAATCTTAAAGTATAATGTTGTTTGCCTTCATAATTGTGTCTTTATTTTAATGAGATTCATCAAACATTAAAGCTTACAATGAATCACATATTTTCAGAATTTCCTCCAAAATTGCAATTTTTATAATAAATTAAGTACTGTAATTTGTTTTAGAATGTGATTCAATACTAAATGAGCCCATTCGTTTTTTATTGAATGGGAATTTATAAAGATATTTCGAAATTTTATAAAAAAATGTTCAGGAGAACTAGAATTCATTTGTGCTACTTGGGTACACAATATAAAAACGCATATTTCTCTTAAAATCATATTTTTGTTATAAAATAAACAAATGCGTATGCATCATATTTCTATTCTATATTAATTACAGGAAACTATTTAAATATACCTGGGGCAGAAATGAATATATAAAAATACATTTTTGCAACCTAATGAACTGATCATATGAAGCAGAAATTCAAATTTGCAGTCACGTGGTTTCTCTTAAAATATACATTTTTCGTAATCAAATGAATGATGTGGTTAGCAGTAAATTGTTCTCTATTACTTAATTCAAGCAACCGTTTCGCGCAATATATAAAGGGAAATCTTTTATGTATTCCTTATATATTGCCTTATATATTCCTCGATATGTAAGATATCGAGGAATTTTGAATTTCATGCTCTTGCGTACCATGTCCTATCACACGATGCAATATGAAAAAGACATTTACCTCCAGATAAGAATTTTTTATAATTACAATAAGTAATATAATTTGTTTTTGAATTGTGGATACAACACTAAATGAATCCATTCGTTTATTTCATTGAATGGGAATGTCTAAATACACTTCGGAATTTTATAAAAAATGTTCAGGAGAACTAGAAGTAATTTGTGCTACATGGGTTTACTATATAAAAAAGCATATTTCTCCTAAAATCTTATTTTTGTTATAAAATAAACAGTTGCGTATGCATTATATTTCTATTCTGTATTAATTACAGGAAATCATTTAAATATACCTGGGGTAGTGATGAAGATATAAAGACACATATTTGCAACATTTTGAAGTGATCATATGAAGCAGAAATTCTAATTTGCAGTGACGTGGTTTCTCTTAAAATATACATTTTTCGTAATCAAATGAATGATGTGTCCAACAGTAAATTGTTCTCTATTACTAAGTACAAACAACCGTTTCCCAAAATATAAGGGATTTCGTAATGTATCAAGAAATTTTGAATTTCATGTTCTCGCGTTCCATGTCTTGTCACATGGTGCAATATGAAAAAGACATTTTCCACCGAAAATACATTTTTAATTATAAAATAAGCACTGTAAACTAATTTAGAATGTGATACGATACTAAAAGAGCTCATTCGTTTTTTTATTGAATGGGAATTTTTAAAGATATTTCGGAAATTAAAAAAAAATGTTCAGGAAAATTAGAAGTCATTTGTTCTACTTGGGTACACTATATAAAACCGCTTTTTTCTCCAAAAATATAATTTTTGCTATAAAATAAAACGAGGTTTCAAATCTCTGTTTTTGCGTTCGACAGGATTGGCCTGTGGATGGTAAATAGGTATGTGACTTTGATTGATGTTCAAAACAAAACATAACTGTTGCATTACTGCACTGACAAATTGAGACCTATTATCATTTATTAGGCAACGAGGTAATCCATACCTTAAAAATACTTCATTTAATAATGTTAAAGCGCATAGGATGAATGATTATTCTTATTAAGGTTACAATATTACATCTTTTCAACTAGCGTCTTTTAGAATCATAATTATCTTTACTGAATTTATTTACACTTTCTGTTTTTCGTTTAACCGATGGCAGTTGGATCGAAACCAACATTAAATTTACTTGCAGCTACTAAAGATTAATATTTCTATACATTCAACAGAATGAGGTTAATTAATTTACGACATTTTCTACTTTTATTATGTGAATAATTTTTATCTTATTTAAAATGGTTTTAACTAATACAAAACCAAACGTGCGTTTTAAATCGCTATTAAAGTCAGTCAAAAATGAAAATTATTGATAATAAACTGGTTAAAATATTTACGATATTTATATAATAAAAAACGATAAATAACAGGTAATTTAGAATTAAATTTTCGAAAAATAGCACAAATAACGGAATATATCTCAAATTTTATATCAGGATTTAGCATTTTATTGTTGATAAAATTCGTGCTTCCTAACACAATAGTCATGTACTTTCATACTGTGAAAGTGTGCGTGGAGTACTAACTCAGTTGTGACTTCTTATTGGCTGACTTGCAATTTGTGATGGTTAGCCAAGACGCCATTTAAAGCTTTGGAGTCAAGTTCTGTGTTTGTTTACTCTGAAAACACTGAAAGAAATTTTAGTAATTATAGCGGATAAGTTTGTACACATTTGTATAAATTTGTAAATTGAGTGTTTTATAGCGCCATCTAGTGTTTAAATGAGCAAATAAAATTATTTTGGGAAAACAATTTTTCAGAAATTGGCCTGAGGACCGAACTGCGGCTCTATTCAACATAGGAAAAAAAATTTGTAAGAAATGTCCAGCAGTGGTTAGATGTTTCAATCAATTGTGTATTGCAATGCCTTTCACCTTTTGCTCCATTGCAACCAAAAGAAATCTTTTTTTCAATTATCTGATCGTTTATCAGTTATCTGTAGGTAATTCGATGCGGTCAGGTGAGAATGCTTTCTGTCGAAAAGTTAGTATTTAAGATGACACCGCATCGTATCTGTTGCAATAAATCTCAGCTTTATTCTGCTACCACATTTAAAGAATTCTTTTTATTTGCCGCCATGAAAAAGTTATTGTTAATCATTCGAAGCTAGAGTTTTACACAGATAGGTAAAAAAAATGCTTTCTTTTCAGTAGCGGTAAGTTGAAAGGAGGGTAAGTATTGTCGTCCAAAAAAAAATCCATTTTACAATCATCTGCCTCTCTATCGGTTGTCTGTAGGTAATTCGTTGCTGCCAGGTGAGAACGTTTCTGTCGAAAGGTTAGTATTTTAAGATGATACCGCAACGTATTTGTTGCAATAAATCTCAGCTTTATTCTGCTACCACATTTAAAGAATTCTTTTCATTTGCCGCCATGAGAACATTATTGTTGGTCATTCGATATGGATGACCACTTGGACATCGATAGCCAGGTGGGGAACTTTCTTTTGTGTAGCGGTGGGTTGAAAAGTGAGCGGTCTCCGCTTAAGACTCAACAGAGGCTAGAAAAGTTCTTTTATCGCAGTTTTTGCCCCAATCTACCAATCATAGTTAAAAATTTACTTAGTTTACCAATGAAATTCTGAGTTTCTGAATAAGGAGGGGTGAGGCAAAGTATTTAGTGTTGCAGTAAATGAATCTGATGTTTCAATTCGCTACTGGTTGTGGCTATTCGGTGTAAGAAATATATAAAAGTGGCCACTCTGAATGCCGAAGTCAGTTGCATCCATTAAAAATAAACATTTTTTAAAGGTTTATTTTCTCTTTACTTGAACGAAGTTTTGATAATCTTCAGATTTTATTACTTACTTACTATTACAAATCATCTGGATATTTTTTATTAAAAAAAATGAAAAACAACAATTTACGTGAATCGGATTCTTCTTCTAATATAATTTTTGAAGATTCTGAGTTTTGGATGGCAGATTCAGATGACAAGGTAAGTTCAATTTCAAAAGTATTCAATGCTGTAAAAAAATATGTATTTTTAAATTAAAATATTTCTTCTAAAATGCACATATAGATATAAAATAAATTTTTTAGTTGTTAGGGGAATTGTCTCAAGAATTTTTTTGACGTTTTGAAAATGTTCTTATGTTATATTTGTTTTAATTATTAGATAATTAGTGAATGTTCGCAAGGATTTATAGAGGCCTCTCAATTTTTTTATAACTTGCCAGCATATAACCAAATAGGCTCAGGATTTGAGGTATACAATTATTAAATATTTTTGTTTTTATTTTATGTGCATTTCGTATTTACATAACACATTCATTTTTGTTTCAATTTTGAAGAATGAACAAGATCCATCCACACTAACCGCATCACATGAAAATGATACATCTGAAAACGTATGTAAATTTTGCTCTTTAGGAAAAATTTTATTTTAGAAATCATTTTATTTTTTACATATAATGATATTTTTTAGTTGGAAGATGCCATTATTCTAACTGAAAAAAACGTAGAAAGAATAAAAAATACAGCGGTGAAGAAATTACATTTCATGCTGAAATTGATCCCGATCGTCTTCCGCAACATATGCGAAACAATCCACTTTTGGGCGCAACAGAGTCAGTGAGAACAATTTTTCTCAATTCCTTGTGGAAATATGAGCTTTGTCCAAGATAATATTTTTACGGGTCAGATGCCAACTCGCATCGTTATTGCATGTGTTGATAATGACGCATTCAACGGCAGTTTTAAAAAGTCACCCTTTGAGTTTAAGCATTACAATATTAATTTTATAGGAGTCTATGTGGATGGTCAACCAGTACCCCATAACCCACTTCAACCTAACTTTGACACCAATAATTTTATTCGTTCCTATAAGAATTTATTTTTAAACGCAGAAAATCGAGGACTGTTTCTTTCAAGATCAGAATTTGCGAAAGGTTATTCTTTATTCCATTTTGATTTGTCTCCTGACTTGTGTGATGGTTCACATTTAAATCTTATTCGTCACAGCAATTTAAGATTGGAAATAAAATTTAGTAATCCTTTGCCACAAACTGTCTCATTATTAGTTTATGCTGAATTTCAAAATTTAATCGAAATTAATAAAGCTAGACAAGTTCTGTATGATTTCAGTAATTAAATGAATACATCACAAATTTATAGCATTTTATCTCGCGATCCTGTATCGATGAGATATTTCGTAGGTGTTTTTCCATCCGACCAAATTCCTGACATTCAGAATTTTCCAAGTACAATAGTTGTGAATACAGATACACATGATAAAGAAGGAACTCACTGGTTAGCAGTTTACATACCAAATAAAAACACCTGTGAATTTTTTGATTCCTATGGATTTCCACCCGAATCATATGGAGAAGATATTTCAAGATTTGTTCATCAATATCGTTGCATTCGTTGGAACAAGACAACACTTCAAAGTTTAACGTCTAATGTCTGTGGACAGTATTGTATTTATTTTATAGTGAAGAGATGTCAAGGATTCTGCATGAAATCTATAATTTTTTCAATAGTAAAAAAAATGAATGATTTTCAAATGCTAAAGTTTGTAAAATTAAGATATGGTGTAAACATGATTTTTAAGAAATAGTAATAAAATTTGTTTTGCAAATAATGAAGTTTCCTCTGTTATACATTTTTTATTTTATTTATTTATTTGAAATAAAATATTTACTTTATATTACTAAATTAATTTATTCGCATGAAAAACATTTTTTTAATTATTTATATATTTATTATCATATGAATGTTTTTTATCATATGAATGTGTATTACGATATTTTTTTCTATTTTTTAAGTTTAATAGCATTAAACATGAAAAAAGACAATGCGTGCATACATCACTTATTATTTCAATCGTTTTTCAGAATAGCACTTTTATTTTTAAAAAGTATTTACTATATAAAATTATATCTATTCATTCTCTGAATTTTATTTTGTTACAAATATAATTAAAAGTTAGGATATTTTTTGTTTCCTATAAAAGAATGAGATTTTTAGTTTTATATCTTATTACTTAAAATGGAACTCCCAAAGCTGGTTCATCCTTCAACTTGTCTTTTGAGTGGTCCAACAGGTTCAGGCAAGACATTTTTTGTCAAAAAATTAATAGATCATAAAATGTTTAATCCTATGCCGCCAAACGTTATTTACTGTTACGGGAGCTATCAACCACTTTTCCGGTCGATGGAAAATGTTCAATTTGAAGAAGGCTTACCTTCTAACCTGGGCTCTTATCAAAACGTTTTAATAATTATAGACGATTTAATGACAGAATTAAGTAATGATGTACGTTTAAGCAAACTTTTTACAAAAGGAAGCCATCATAGAAATCTTTCAATTATTTTTATAACGCAAAATTTGTTTCATCAAGGTAAAGAAATGCGTAATATTCATTTAAATTCTCATTATATGGTATTATACAAAAACCCTAGAGATAAAAGTCAAATATTGCATTTGGCAAGGCAAATGTTTCCTGGAAAAATTAAAGCTTTTCAGGAAATATTTCTTGATGCTACTTTGCAACCTTTCACTTACTTGTTCATTGATTTAAGACCTGAAACCATTGAAAGACTGCGCCTGCGCACCGGCATATTTCCAGGAGATAAACATTACGTATATGAGCCTAAATGAAGTATATTGTAAAAGAACTGACTTTTTCGCATGACTTGAATAAAGTACTTTTATTGAGCTGCTTTTATTATCCTTTGACAATTTACTACTGTGTTCTGACCAAGGTAGGTGTTTGCTCTGCATATATAAAGAAAGGTGTACAAGAGCAATAATTCATTTCAAAGTAGAATGCTTCACCAGAAGGACGTAGAAAGCTTGAAAATTCTTGGAAAATGTAGAAAAAAGTCAAATTTATTAAAAAAATGTCCAAATACCCTTATTAAATCAATATGTGAATGTGTGTTAAACCTATTGAAAGGGAACCTTCATATCAGTAAAAGGATAAAAAATAAACTTATTCCTTTTAAGAGAACTTTACGAAAACTTGCTGAGAAAAAAATTCCCCTTTATAAGAAAAGACGATTGTTAATTCAAAAAGGGGAAGGATTTTTATCTTTCATCATTCCAGCTGCACTAAGTGTTTTGTCATCCCTCATTCATGGAATATAGTAAAAAGTTTGCTTTAGTACCTATAGATCGCATGCAGCAATTTGAGGAGGAACATTTGAGTGAATTAGACACACAAATGAAAAACATTTTGAAAAAAAAAGTTAATGATGATGAAAAAGCCAGGTTATACAGTCAAATTTTACAAAAATATGTGTCCTTTCCAAATGTTAATGCAATTAAACCAGAGGAAAAGAAAATCGATCCTGAAAAGAAATTAGATATAGAAAATGAAATACTGAAATCAGTTCCCACGAAACATACAGATATCGCTACAAAAATTATAGATTTCTTAAAGAATCATGAAATTTCCTGGAATCAAAATAAAGAAATCAGAATGGACAATGTTGTTGTTCCAGAATCGAATATTATTGACCTCATCAATTTTCTGTTGAGAAATAGAGCTAAAAAACCAGTTGCTTTTGATCAATTTAATGAAAAGCTAAAGTTTTATAATTTATCTCAAGATTTAATAAAAAATAAATACTTGACTCATCCGAGAACTATGTATGCAAGGCCAAAGTTAACTAAAAGACGAAGAACATCTTCTAATAAATGGCTCAATTTATGAAAATTAAAATTTTGTACCTTTTCGAGAATACGAATAAAGTATAATTTTTTCATTTGTTTTATTATTGCAATATTTTCTATTCATGGTTTTTACACCTTTTTCAAAATATTATAAAATTGATAATCATTTATAGCATTTTGTAAAAGAAAAAAATACTTTTTGGTTTTTCTTTTGAATTACATGAAATTATGAATAAAATAATTAGACAATTTAAAGAGACGAATAATTTTCTCTAAAATACATTTTTTTTATTTTTAAATATACTTAAAAGATACATTATATACTTTACAGAACATGATTTCTTTCTTTTATTTTGTTTAGTATTGGGACAATTATAAATAATATTACAATTAAATTTTTCTGGATATAAGTAATGGAAAAGCTTATACACTCTAATTTTAATATCCGTAAGGTAAAGTGGACAAATCTGATTGTATGACCCTTTTGTTATAAATCAATCGATAAGCCTTAATTTCTTCTTTGTTGATGACCTTCCTCCGTTTAGCATCCCTAGTTATTTTAGCTGGGTTCCGTAAAGAAATCACTGCATTGTTGTCCATATTGCAAACCAATCTTTTCATCTCTTCCAGATTTAGAAATTGTGAATTCCTAAAGTTTAAGGTGAAACCCCTCACCTTACAACATGTGACATTTGATGATGTCTTATATGCATAATTTTTGGGACCACCTGAAAAAAAAGTATTGAAAAAAATGCAAAAGTTTATAAAAAAAATAAAAACGAACAGGTAGAATTGAACGTACCAGATACAAAAGTTGATATAGTTTCCCCGTTTAATTCGTCTGTGAAGTCTCCAAGGAAATTGCCAAGGGGAGGATCATTTATACCATTACTGTGATATATTATTGAATCCGTATCGTGGTACAATACCGCTCTTCCTAATTTATCCATTTCTGTATAAAGTCTTAAGCGAGCCCAAGCTGTTGTAAAGGCAGCCAGAAAAATGTTCGTTGTTGTATCCTGGGGTATAAAATCTTTAGTATTGGCCCAGTGAATGGCAGCTATTTCTGAATTAGCGAAATAAATATCTTTTATCTGAAATATTAATAATACATAATCTAAACAATTATATAAAATTTTTTCTTCTATAACAAATATTATTTACAACAAAAAAACTTACATTTTTTTGAGGGTCCGATAATATTTTATTAAACTCAGGTAACGAATGAACGTAACTTATTTGTCCTTTATTTACATTCATTCCCCAACTGTAAAGAGTGTAACGATATCTAAATACTATGGAAAACATACAACCAAGATAAAATAAAAACAGATTTTTTATCTAAATATTTCTCACCGTCCCCAAAAACTATTCAAAGCTAGCTTTGCGACTTGACGTCTTCCTGGATTTTTCGAAACTGATGTTGGGTCAAGTTTGACGCCCTCTCGCTTTTCATACTCTTCAATATATTTAATCTTTTGTTCATTTGTTATGCATTCTGACGGCCACCCACTACTTTCTTGTTTAATTTTAAGAAATAGGTCTATATAAGACCTAAACAGCGAATTCGTTTTTTCTTTAAAGTGGTACACCTCAAATATCTATAAAATAAAAAATTGATGTGTTAGATACTTTCAAAAGAAGAAAATATTCTGGAAAACGAAATTGTACATTGAAAACAGTCTAACAAAAAAATACATACTTTCATAATTCGATATCCTTTCTGAATTGCCATTTTAACTTCCTCTGTAACCCAAGTTCCAACCATTTCTCTTTCTTCATCCCTATGATCACATGGTTCTTGCTGCATGATTTCAGCGCACAATCTACACAGAGGAAACATAAGTTTCTGATTGCAGCGATAAGGTAACACTGGCAAGTACAAGCCACGGGGAGGTAAAATACGGCATAATATTAAACCGAAATAGTCTTGTAACCCACTAAAATTTTCGGTTATAATTTCAGGGTGACCAACAGGATAACTACAATATTTGTTTACCTAATTAGAAAAGAAGAAAAGTTTATACATTATTAATGTTATTATTTTTTTGAAAAGAACAATTTACGTAAGTGAAAAACCGAATTATTCATTACCCATGGATACAATGAAGTAAAATCAACATATTTGGCACTTCCTTCGTAGTATAATTGCACAGCGTTCGTTCTACCACCAAAAAACGCATCGCGAGGGTTTAGGCGGTCGTAAATTACATGATCTCTCATAAAGGCTTGAATGTCTTCATCTTTTTTCTCTTTGGTAAAATCGTGTTCCCATTTTTCAATAACATTATAACCCAATGACCGAAGTTTGGCTGTAGTTTCTTCTGTGCGTAAGAAATTCTCTCCCATAGGGCTACCAGTAAGAGGGTTCATTGTGTCTCCATCAAAACAAATACAACAACCATGGAAAAAACATCCCTGAATAAATATAACACATCATAAAAATACATTTAAAAATTATTGATCAGTGAAAAAAGAAATTAAAAAATGCTTACGTGATATTGATAGACAGTATTCGTTTCTTTGCAGAAACCATCCACAGATATTCCTCCCAAACATATTTCACCATGCCCATTTAAAGCATGATGTATCGTTATTTGATCTCTTTTTGCTACAAATTCAATCCAACGTATGGAATCATTAGAGAAGTTAGTATTGTTACAATACCCTCTAACTGGAATCATAGCAATAGTGTTTGGTACAATGTGTGCGGATCTGTATACAGCCATACATGCTGATGCAATTGTGATATAACTAGAAAAAAGACAAAACATCAAAAGAAAAATAATATTGATAGGAAATATACAAATACATCTTACTTATAAATATATCATTTTACCGAAAAGGGTCCACACCGGTAACTTCTAAAAATTGTTTTCTAAATTCCATACAACATCTACGGAGAATGTCCACATCAGACCTATAAAAATATTTTTTTTCGTAAAATCAGTGTGAAATATAAATGAAAAACAAAGAAAAAATGCTTAAAAATGATACATACTGGCAGTATGTCTTTATTTCATTCTGAAAATCAAAGTGATTTTCTTTATTTTCATTATACCAACAAAGAAATCTTTCCCGTGCAGATGTTGTCATTGTGTCTGGACTATAATATTTGATATCAGGTAAAGTCCCTATATATGTTTGATTCATTTTAGTGTTGAACAGGTGAGGGAAATATCCTTTTTTAATTTCAGACAGTCCGAAACATGAGGGAAGTTTTGACAAGGCCATTGGCAAAAAATTAAACGAGTCAATTACTCTTACGCTCAAAGTTTTATGCAAAATTGCCATAACTTTAGAGCCGCATGGAATAATATCAGGCATTATCCCCTGCTGTAAGAGCCACTCCAAAATAAATTGTCCATCAAATCTGCCAGAGAAAAATAAAATGTTAAGAGAAATTAATAGCAAAATTGAATAATCATATGAATTTTTAAAATATATAGATTACCCTTTCATGTTGTGAGCGACAGCTATATATCCTTTATGGTTTGGAGAGAAGAGCCACGTGCAAAATTTTTGGCACGCATCATACCCTCGAAATATAATTTCTTTCCCATCGGAATACTGAGCAACTGCAAAATTGACTTCATGTTCCCCTTTTTCTTGATCAGTTTCAAAATCGAAGAAGATAAGCTGATCAGAGACGGGCTTAGCATTCACAGATTGCAGATAGCATCGATGTTCAGTCATTATTACGAACTGTTTGCAAGACGGGCAACGCACTGTTCCACATTGATGATGTTCTTGTGGACAGTTGGATCTTTTAATAACTTTGCAACATTTCTTGCATTGATACAACTATATAAAAAACAAATATAAAACAAATATATAAATATTTATATATATATATATACATATACATTAATTTTTTCTTTTCTCGGAAAAAAATATATTATAGCTTACTTTTTGACACAAAGATAACTCTTGATTTCCAACTTTTACTTTATGCGCAGTATAACATTCATCAGAACGGCACAATCGGTCACAATCTGAACATCTCTTACTTATTCCAGACGAACAGTGCGTTCTTTGGCAAATGCGACAAGCAAATGGACAATAATGGCTTTCTTTGTGATCAAAAGGTTTGTCACATTTTTCGCAGTAAAAATGACTTCCATAGAAACCATTTAAACTTTTAATGACATCATAATGGTTATCATGATGCCAAATATTTATTCGTTTTGGTCTTTCCCGCCCTTTGTAAGATACCTAAAATAAATATTATATTCTTTCAAATATTTTTTTACTATCACGTTCAAATTTATTCAAAATAAAATATTTAACTTACTTTGTTAAAATGCTCTGTAGAAATCACCGCAATTTGTACATCCAAATATTGTTCAAACATGGCAATTTCTGAATAAGTGCATGAACCTAGTGGAACTCCTGCTGCCTCGTGCAGAGCCCGAGCTCTATTTAAAAGAGCAGGGCGACGGCGATCTTTAATGCTGTTTAGAGCAGTACTATCATTTTCTAAATGTGCTATCGCATATATAATTGCTTTTGCACAGCATAATCCTTGATCATCGGAAGGAATTGCAAAAACAGATTTCTTTCGAAGGCGGTCTATTTTTACATTAATCACTTTACTTCTACCTGATCCAGCATCTCTACGTACAGTTATCACATCTACGGTAAATCCAGAATCTAATTGAATACCTTGTTTTGATTGGAGAACTTTTATTACTACCGCTAAAAGTTTTTCAATGGTCAAGGCAGAAACAGGCATAAGATTTGTAGATATGGGTTTATCAAGTTGATCCGACTGTATACACATCCTAATCAAATCGGTTGGGTTTAGATTCTCGGTAGATCTTTCAATTAAAAGTTGGAAAATTGTTCTCACTGACTCTGTTGCGCCCAAAAGTGGATTGTTTCGCATATGTTGCGGAAGACGATCGGGATCAATTTCAGCATGAAATGTAATTTCTTCACCGCTGTATTTTTTATTCTTTCTACGTCTTTTTTCAGTTAGAATAATGGCATCTTCCAACTAAAAAATATCATTAAATGTAAAAAATAAAATGATTTCTAAAATAAAATTTTTCCTAAAGAGCAAAATTTACATACGTTTTCAGATGTATCATTTTCATGTGATGCGGTTAGTGTGGATGGATCTTGTTCATTCTTCAAAATTGAAACAAAAATGAATGTGTTATGTAAATACGAAATGCACATAAAATGAGAACAAAAATATTTAATAATTGTATACCTCAAATCCTGAGCCTATTTGGTTATATGCTGGCAAGTTATAAAAAAATTGAGAGGCCTCTATAAATCCTTGCGAACATTCACTAATTATCTAATAATTAAAACAAATATAACATAAGAACATTTTCAAAACGTCAAAAATATTAAAAAAATTATTAAAAAATATCTTACGTCGTCTTCTGTTTCAAAAAATTCTTGAGACAATTCCCCTAACAACTAAAAAATTTATTTTATTTTATATCTATATGTGCATTTTAGAAGAAATATTTTAATTTAAAAATACATATTTTTTTACAGCATTGAATACTTTTGAAATTGAGCTTACCTTGTCATCTGAATCTGCCATCCAAAACTCAGAATCTTCAAAAACTATATTAGAAGAAGAATCCGATTCACGTAAATTGTTGTTTTCCATTTTTTTAATAAAAAATATCCAGATGATTTGTAATAGTAAGTAAGTAATAAAATCTGAAGATTATCAAAACTTCGTTCAAGTAAAGAGAAAATAAACCTTTAAAAAATGTTTATTTTTAATGGATGCAACTGACTTCGGCATTCAGAGTGGCCACTTTTATATATTTCTTACACTGAATAGCCACAACCAGTAGCGAATTGAAACATCAGATTCATTTACTGCAACACTAAATACTTTGCCTCACCCCTCCTTATTCAGAAACTCAGAATTTCATTGGTAAACTAAGTAAATTTTTAACTATGATTGGTAGATTTGGGCAAAAGCTGCGATAAAAGAACTTTTCTAGCCTCTGTTGAGTCTTAAGCGGAGACCGCTCACTTTTCAACCCACCGCTACAATGTGGTAGCAGAATAAAGCTGAGATTTATTGCAACAGATACGATGCGGTGTCATCTTAAATACTAACTTTTCGACAGAAAGCATTCTCACCTGACCGCATCGAATTACCTACAGATAACTGATAAACGATCAGATAATTGAAAAAAAGATTTCTTTTGGTTGCAATGGAACAAAAGGTGAAAGGCATTGCAATACACAATTGATTGAAACATCTAACCACTGCTGGACATTTCTTACAAATTTTTTTTTCCTATGTTGAATAGAGCCGCAGTTCGGTCCTCAGGCCAATTTCTGAAAAATTGTTTTCCCAAAATAATTTTATTTTCTCATTTAAACACTAGATGGCGCTATAAAACACTCAATTCCGAAACTAACATCTTGATGACACCACATAAAATACCCCCATACTCTTACACGAGGCATGACGTCACAAATCTGCTACCCCCCTCCAAAAACCCCCATTGTTGAGTTGTTTCTTCCTTCTGCCTCGTATAAGTCAAGTGACTCGCCCCCCTCAAAATACCCTCGTACTCTTACACGAGAAAACCGGAAGTCACGTGACCCCCAAGGGGGCATGGCACTTCCGCCTCTGGTAGTGGGGCTCTTACTACTTCCGTCGAAAATGGAAATTGTAAATGATGAGATTTGTCTCTGATACAATGTATCTCCCTGTCTTTTGAAATAGCTAAGCAAAAATTTATAATAGTACTGAAACAGCTTTTAACCAGTAATTTTTTGTATCGAAAAATGTTATATTAAAGTTTCTTTCCAAATATATGAAATAATACATTTTTTATTATAAAATCTCAAACTTGGAATTTCGGACTTACATCAACAGTGTAACCAAAAATGAGCCCAAAGCTTCTAATTTCTATCATATTTCCAAAACTATGCCAAATTGTCGCACACCGATAATAGGCTTTATTCGGTGACCATTTTCGAACCATAACTCTGAATGACCGCATATTGTCCATATTTTTTAAACTTTTATATAGGCAGCAGCCATATTATTTAACCTATTTATCATAGTAAAAATTATCTTTGAAATTAATATCATATTATTCTGGATAAAAATGCATATTAACTGTCTCTTTAGCATGTAATTGAAAAGTCTAATTTTAAAATAATTTTTGAAATTTTCACTATTTAAATTTCCATTTTATTCTATATTTTTCGTAAAAGTCAACTTATTTATTGCCAACAAAAATAAATATACTACCTATATATATCTTACAGTATTTACGTACTATCCCATCGACCATATCTCAGAAAAAATACGTGTCGTTTATTGATGCAATTCATCTCCATATAAATTTCAAATAAAGTTTTCACATATTTTTGAAAAGGAAAATATTAGTAAAGTGTTCTGCTTTTCTTTCACATTTTGGAAAAAGAAAGCTATTTAGCTCGTAAATACTTCACGACATTATTTTCATAGAAAAAAAGAAGACAGGATATTATGTAAGTAACGATATTACACAACTCATTTAGAAAAAAATTAAGTTGTAATTGTTGCTAAATTTATTCTGGCTTTAAAAAAATTGTAATATAAATGCTTATAAAATTTGCGAAAAATACTAACTTAGGGATATTTTAGAAATTGTTTTCGTTTAAAAGTTATTGGTACTACCGTTCGATAAATCCCATCCTTAACATGCGATACATGAATGACAAGTTTTCACATTTAACTCTTCAAAGTTTATCTTCCTCCAGTTAAAATGTGTGTCGACTATTATTAATCACTTAAATTGCATTAATAAAAATATTGATAAAAACAACACAGTTTATAGTCTTTGGTTTAGTATAAGAAGTAATATATTGAATTTTAAGTTACAGAGGAATTTTTTAATTAAATAAGAATTTTTTTAATAAGATTGAAATTACGAATCATATTATACTAATTAAGGTATCGCAAGTTATAACTCTGATTGTACTTTTAAAAGCTTATAATATTATATAATTTGTTGCATTCCAGGAAAAGTATTATTTGGCACGTTTCACTTTCTAAATGCAAATGTTGAGAAAATAATTCAGAAATTTGTATCATAGATAAGTTGCGATCGAAAATAAAGATAATATTTCTTGAAGTGAATGTGCATTACATTTTATTCCATCCTTTCACACATTTTTAATGTTAAAACTCTTATTACATTCTCATTTTTGTTTAGTGTTGAATTTATCTTAATAATCTGTGTATTCCATAAATTAATGAAATAAATATTCAATCTTTACTTTCTGTCCGGAAAATGATCTGTAATATGTAGTCAAAATTCTTTTCATTTTATCAAAATAATATTGAATGTGTTAAGAATAATTTTGATACTTCTAATTTTTTATACATATTTTTTTATTTCATATGGGATTTTTAAAAATATTCATTAAAAAATAAAAAAATTAAGAATGATAATACGTTACTTAATAGAAAGATTATAATTTAAACATTATTTTATCTAAAATAAATACAGGGTCTATTTTCAAATAACCTACAGATTACTTTTCAAGAATATGGTTACCTTTATGATACTGCAATCACTTAGTTGAAATAAAAGAAATTACTTCATTATCCTCATCATATACTCCCTAAATATGACTTTTTCTTATTCAATATTCATTTTCCCCATATTAACTTATTAGATTTTTTATTTCTTATAAACTACAAAAATATATTTCTCAAAAGATTTAACTGTTTATTTCTCTACAGCAACTGTACTCTCTTATAGGGCAATATAGTTTTCATATATTTAAACTTTATAACAGAAATCTATAATGAAATAAGGCATTTTTAAAATTTTTTATGAAGCAAAACCCAGACTGAAAATGTTTGCCTTTTCGCCATTAAGAAAAGAGAGATTTTGGAATAAAAACTAAAACAACTACATATTATTTCGTATACCAGTACTTATTTGAATTGATAAAATAAATTAGACTTATTAACACACTCAGAAACAATAAGTTTCAGTATTAAAATATTTTTTCAGTATATGGTTGTTACTCTGGAAATTGATATTTCTTAAATTTTATGTCAGAATATATTCATTTTTAAGAGCGCAAAACATAATTCCAATTTAAATTTTATTTCACTTTGTTTTATTTTCATTAATTAATAATTATTTCTCATATGAAGTTTTATGAATATAATTGAAAAAATTTCTGGCAGGAATTATATTATTTATAAATAGTTTATTGCTTTGCACAATATTTTTACAGTTCACCAGAGAGTTGTAAATTATTAATTTAGATATTAGTTTAGAATTAGAAAGTTTAGAAGAAAGAAATAATTAGTTAAAATTAGTTTAGATTAATTTAGAAAAACGTATTGTATAGAAATTTAAGTTTAGTGTTATACATTTTACGACGAAGTTCAATAATTTGCAAAAGATTTTAGAATATACAATTATTTTAGATGAGAAAGAACTTTATGATATCAAGAATTTATTACTGTTTACAATGTTTTGCTCTTAAAATCAACTTCCTAATCTTACAAAGCATCTCCATGAAGTAACTCTTTTGAACTTAGTTAAATAATTGAAATTTTTTTAATTTAAGATTTTCAATTAAAATATATGACCTTAAACATTCTTAAGAAAACATTCTTTAAAGGAGTGATTGAGAAAAAAAAATATTTTAAAACTCGGATGACTTTTAACTTTCGCTCAAATATAAAATACAACAGATTTCATACATTGTTAACCCATTAATCTGAAATGGAAATTTTCTAAAGTCAGAGCTCCAACATAACTGAAATTGAAGCTAATTTTAAAGAACTCCGTTGATGAAAGAAAATAGTCACCAAAAAAAAACCCATTAGCCATTTTTTGTAATTTTTTGTTTTACAAGAATTTTCATTTAGCAAAATAATTGATATATAAAAAATATATGAGAAAGTACTAACTTCGTTTAATAATTATATCTGGAAGAAACGGGGAAGAATTCTTACATACAAAGGCATCTATTGTGCAGACAGGGAGACACATTTGTAGATGCGGATGACTTTCAACTGTACATCATTGATGACGACTTTTTATTATTCATCACGGGTGACGACATTTTGTTTCCATCACTGGCGACGACATTTTCTTCAAATCACTGGCGACGACATTTTACTAGTACTCATGGGTGACGACTTTTAGCCATTAATCACTGGAGACGACTTTTAACTATTCATCACTGGCGACGACTTCCTACCTTTAATCAATGTTGACTTTTTACTATTAATCATAGGCCATGAATTTTTAATATTAATCAATGGTGAAGACTATATATCATTAATGTCTGATGGTGACTTTAGGTTATTAGCTGAAGTTGACAAATTATAATTATCATGATGTGAATAAGATTAATACTATGCATTCTGGATGGTGATTTTTAAAAATCATCAAGGGTGATGAGAAGATGACTATTTATCATGTATGACAAAAGAATATTTTTATAGTATCTGAGGGAAAATCAAACATGGCATCTGAAGCATCATTTATGGATGACAGCCAAACACCATCCAATGGTTGTCTCTTAACAATTATTACTGATATATCTGGCAAAGAATGATCAAATATGTAAAATATCCTATAGTTTCAATCACGAAAAAGGAATAAAAAACAAACTCTACCATTGACAAGCGGCTCAATTAGGTGTTGATATTACTAATCCTCGTTATTGAATGTGATGCTAGTTATATTCGAAAATAATTAAGAACAGTCAGAGAACAAAAATGTAATAAATTTTTTCCTAAAATGAACAAATTAAAATATCTCATTAGTCTAAAGTTGGGGTTCTGTAATAATCTAAGAAAATAATCATATTTTCATAAAATAATATTTTCCACTTTTATGTAATTTTTTTTCAAATAAGAGAACAACTTTGAATTTTTACCAAATAATTTCATTACAGCACTTTTAAAAACTTATTTACAATCAAATAACTATGTCTGTAACATGAAATAAATAATATATTGCTTATTTCAGACAAAAATTAATTTCATTCACATCATACTGTGTGAAAAAAGTAGAAGGGCAGTTCTAAATAATGAATAAAAAATTCTTATTAATAAGGAATTCTTCTGTCATTTGCTTTAATTATTTCAAAGACTATTTGCCATTGAATCCTATAAGTCTTGAATTTTTGGTTTAACAAAAAATACTTGAAATACAATTGAAGGCTTCTCGAAGTTCATCAAAGATTCATATTGGTTAGTCCCCGGCATAAAAATGTTGAACATTTAGTGACCACGTATATTAAAAATTTATTGATTTCTGGACTTTTAGCAGGCTATATCGAAACTCGAACATCATTTGTTTCAAACCAATTTTTAACACCGTCTATCATGTGAATTGATGCTCCATATTGCTGAAATATCCAATGTTCTCTTCCTAGCACAGCGCCATATCACCAGAAGCTCAGAATTAAAAATTTGAATATAATTTTCATGTCTCTGTCTTTCACTTAGAAATACTAGATTGGTCTTTCTAACGTAGCCAACAGATATCCAAACCATTAAACTACCTACTCCTATCTGGTTGAATAAGTTTCTTCTTGTGTACCCAGACTATCCTAATAACATTGACAATCGTCTTGGCAATCTAAATTGAACTTTTTTCATCAGAATAAACTACTGAAGTTCATTTGTGTTTCAAATCATGTTTTCTTTGGCCCAAAGTAGCTGATGTTCAATGTGTCTTTCGTTCCATTTCAGATGGTGCTTTCTTATTTTAAATATAAACAAATCTGTTATGTAGTTGTAAAGTGTTCTTCTGGTTATACCTGTGAGTGCAGATGGATCTTGTGCTTTTCCAATGCTTCTTACGATATTTTTAAAGTTCTTTAGGGATTTTTTTATCAGTTAGTGACAATTTTTTGTTTGTCAGAGTTTACTTTCCTTTGACTCTTTGGATTTTTCAAGAAGTTGAAATAGCATTTGGACTGATGAGTAGATGCCTTGCCTTGCAATATATCTTACACCTTCCTTTCATCGTTACATGGCAAAATTTAGCTTTTTTAGAATTCGCTTAAAAGTTTTCTACTAAGCATTTTAACTGTAAAAAAATTGAGGACTTTTTCTTTAAAAAATATATAATTTGAAAGAAGAACAGTTTGAAATAACAATATTTTCAGCATATTAAACTGCTATAGGCTTCTAAATGAGAAAATGTTTGCAGGTGTCCTTCTACTTTTTTAACAGGCAAAAATTTTTAAAATCCTATTATATAATATTTCTATCCAAAAATCTTATTTTTTAAAGAAAGATATTATTAAAATATTTTCTTAAAATAAAACGTTTTCATTGAAAAAATAAAATAAAAATTATATTAATAAATTTAAAAAGAAAGTTTACAAAAATTGTGCAAAAATATCAGAATTAATTCAATATTAGAATTAATAATCCGATAGATAGTGATTTTGGTAATTTATTTTGTTGAAAGAAGCTTGAATGTGTTAGAAATTCTTAGATGTTTTTTAAAGTAATTGCAGACAATAAAATTTTATTTTTTCAGTGAGTGTTTCCAGTTTGTTGTATTCTTTCATTGTGCCATGGTCTGTTTTTAACTGTGCTACTTTTTGTTTTTTTAAACTTCAAATTTGGTTTTTGTTCATTTAAGAAACGAAGCTCTTACATTCAAGGATAGGACTAGAGAACTTTAGACAAATGAAAATATTTTTCTCTTTGAAAAAAAAAAGAATAACGAGAATTAATGAATTTTTTCCAAGCATTCCATCCAAAACTTTATTGTGTTGAAAAAGTGATACTGTTATATATTCTTAAATGTAGTTTTGATTCCGGAGCATTTTTAGCATATTAACAACAAATTTTTAACATACTTAATAATATTAGAAACTTCACATTTTGTAAGTTTTAAATTATTTAAATTTTAATTAATTTCAATAATTTTATTTAATTAGCATACATTCTAAATATGAGGAGGTAATTTGCGTAACACTATTGTTTCGAGGGAATAAGGGAATCATTATAGCCGATTCAATGGTCCATTGTAAAACCTGGATTGTAATATTCTAGAAAGTGACATGTGGTTATATAAAAAAGATCAAACAGCAGTAACTAAATGCTTTAACTACCATTTAATATCGAAAAGGAGACAAATTTATTTACTTTGTTCTTCATTGTTTGAGCAGAGGAAACAACAATCATTGCTTATTTGCATAAAATGTTCCTGTATAATGTCTGGAAATAAATACTAAATATTAGCAGTATTTTTCATAAACACACTCTAATGACTTTTCAGAACTTTGAGTGGACGTTTATAAATATTACATAAGAAAGAGCTTTTTGTCAGCACTTTAATGAGAAATATTTAGAATTGTTGATTCATTCTGGAAATGTTACTAACACATATTGCTCTTAATTATCGAAATAGAAGCAATTTTTACTGTGTGTACCAGTGGACTTAGGGCTATTTTTAGCGACACCACTTAAAAAAAACACATCTGGATTCCTACCTCTTGGGTGATGTCGAAAAGGAATCAATTTTGTTAGCTTGCTCTGCTCATACATGTAGCTAAGTTTATATTTGGGAGTAAACTCATAAAAACAACACATTATAGTGAAATATTGAAATGATTTACTGTCCTTACACTTTAAAAAACTGAATACTTTTTAAATCTCAGTATTTGTTAGATTTGCCTGAACCATTTACAATCCCTAATGAATTTTGTTTGGATATTTATTTGAGAGAAATGTATTTGACATTCATTGCTAAATTACGAATTAAATTAAAAATAAATACAAGCTCATTAAAATTATTAAGTTATTTTATTTAGCTAATGATACAACAAAGCATATTTGTAGTTAAAACTATTCAATTAAGTAATATAAAATTATTTCTTATTTCAAGCTTCACAAATTAGAACGATTTAGGAAAATAGAATTAGACGTTAGTTTATTATTGCGGTCAATGTGTTGTCGGAAGGCGGAGAGATCAGAGCTGTGTGAGCTTCATTTGGAATATTTTTGTGGAGTTTTAAAAAGGGAACTAGATTATTATATAAATTATATTAAAAGTGAAAAATGGAAACAGGAAAGTTTACTGGAACCATCGTCTGTGATTTATGACTTTTGCCGATTGGATGAATCCAAATAAGTTTTAACCACTTTAAATTGTTATTTTCCTTAAAGATGCGCCAGTTTGCGTGTTTATTTTATTCAGCTTATTTTGCCAGCTGAACCAGAGTTAGTTTAGTTTGTGTTTATAAATGTCGCTCGTGAAATCATTTTTTCCATCTAATTTCAATTTCGTTACATTAAATGTTGTTTTATCTTTTACGGCAATGTATTTTAAAATTAGGAATTTATCAAAAAATGACCAGGCTTCAATTACAATTACGCAAATATAAGATAATATTCAAAAACGAGTGTTCTCATCATAAAACTATTCAATTAAAGTGTAGTTTAATTCTAAAATGGTTCGTGTTCATACCAAGAAGTTAAAGGTGGGGAGCCGAAACTTGATTCGATAGGTCGCGCATTTTATTTGCCCTTGTATGGTCATTTATTTCTTTATAGTGTTTTGAAACAACCTTCGTAAAGTCTTGATAACTATATTTTAAAATTTTTGCTTAAATTTTGTGTGTGCTGCCTGTTTAACATTCTCTACAAATTATTCTATCCCCTGAAATTATTCTATATATTAATAGCTACATTTTTATTTTTGTTTTTCAAAACATTTTGTGTATTTGTTTTTTTTATCATTGAAATATATGTAAAAAATAAAATTTCGCTGATATACCGATCACCGATAGAGCGAAGTGGTATACGTTTAACAGAAAATTACCTTTCAGGTAAATAAATCTATATAAGTTTAAAAATAGTTTGCTACATAAAAAATTGAAAAAACATATTTCGTACTTTCAGTTAGCGGCATTTCTCTTTATTTTGTTTACTGTGGTTAAAGTGAATATAATCATCCCAAGTAGACAAAAGCATAAAACAGAAAATTGAAATAAATTAGATCTTTGTTTCCTTTTTTTCACCAAGAACATTTTACCAAATATTAGCTAATGCTGTCAAGATTATGTAAGTATGGCATTGTACAGTGCAACTCTTCCCCTTCAATATCTGACCCATTTCCACACAGAATGTGTTACTGCAATGTTGAGATTACAAATATCATCTTGTTCCGCAAAACAAGGTGGAGAACAATATGGAGCAAGTTATATTTAAAAACTATTGACCAAGAGCTTTTTTTCTTTCTTCATGTGCGATTGTTAGAGATGGTTCGGGATTTTAAAAGTTTCCTCCCTGGAAAAAAAGTGTGAAATGTCCACGTGAAGGACATGACGTGGCAGATGCTCCTGACATCCTCCGACTGTTGTCTAGCCAGCAGCAAGGTGGTAAATTTTGTTGTTGTTGTTGTTGTTGCTTATCCTCCATGTCTGACGGAGTCGAGACTAGATCCACGAGTTCGTTGACTGTAAGGAAGTCGAAGACTAAAAGAGGATTGCTAAAGAGATCCTCCCTAGAGAGACACATGCAATCCAAAAGATTTTTGTTAAATGTTCTAACTCCAGGTTGAACTATTATATCTAATTATTTTTGTGCATGTATTAATTTTATATTTAATGTTGATTTCTGTATTGTCCATTTTTACGAATATTTGTCTTTTTTCAAGGTTTCGACTAAGAATTGGATGACTTTATTTTTCTTAAATAATATACAATTGTATTAATAAGTTGGAAAATATATCTTTCCGTAACTTTAAATGTGAGTTAAGGTTGTCTGGTTTGTGAGGCCGTTTATTTTGTTTATCAGAAGATTATGAGTTCGAATCCCGACACAACTGAATCTCCGTCGTGTTTTCTGATGGCCCTTGGAATATATAAAGCAAGTCGTAGTCGCAATGTACTTCATGCGAAATTATATTCCTGGGGTAGTAAGTGTTCTTATTATTGTTCACTTCTTCTAAAGTAAAGAGCCTCACTCAATTACGGGATCCGCGATAGTTAATCCACTGGCTGCCCTACTAGACAAGAACCACCAGCGCCCCCTGTTGTCAGTGGAATAGGATCCTAAGAATCAGGTTTCCTTATAATAAACTGTGTTAGTAAAAAAATGCTTATTCTTCTAAGGTTTTTTGAGTAGAAATTTTGCAAAAACTGGAATTGGCCTCTTTCCCTTTACACGCTGCGTAGTGGGCAGCCTAACATAGGAAGGCCGCATTAAAGCTTCTTAGCACCCAGGGCATAAATTGCTTTCCGAGAAGATTTTTCTTATATGGAGGATCGTATTCACTTGTGCTAAGGTGAAAACACTAACAAGTGCCTAACCCCTACCACAACAGACGTGTATGAGAATACAGATGTGCAGTATCCATCTTCGTTTTTCAACAGTGACTGGGACCGAACCCGGGTCTTTACGTTCTGCAGACGGCTGTGCTATTACTAAGCCAAGGTTAGATCATCAATTTCACTTTTATAAAACACTTTCTTTCTCAAATGTTTTCACGTTAATAAATATATATCTAAAATACTGTGATGAATTAATTTTAAACTGTCCTTTCGAAATTTAACTACGAAATGGTTGATTTTCTTTTTGTGTTTTCTGTTGCAAACGTACGCACGCATTGAACAAATGTGAAGTCGATTGTCGAAACATTGTTTTGGCTGTACCAAAATGATTCCTGAATTCATGCAAAAGGTAATTCGACACATTTTCCCTCTCGAATAGAATGAGTCGATGGCGCCAATTCATCACGTTTTGTTTGAACGCGCAAGTGGGCCAAATCAAAATGAATGGTTTAGGATTGAATTAAAGTGATGAAGAAGTATATTGGAGAAAGAATCACTTATGCTTAATAAACGTAAATGTTTACTTAAATAATAACGTTTGAATATTTGCGGCATACTTATTGTTCACGCTTTTTATTTTTTCATTTTCAGAGCGTTTTAACTTTTTAAAAACATTTTCTGTAACCAGGCTGATATATTAACTTGCAAAAATTATTTGATATAAATTTTATTGGATGTATACAAGGTAAAAGCAAAGCTGTTCATTTATTTTATACAAACAAAAAGACAAAACTTTCGGGGTTTTTTTCCGACTCTTAACCTAATATCAGCACGAGGATCAGAAACACAATCATGAATTAAAAATTTGCGTATACCAAAAATAAAAAAACTTGAGCTTATGAAATATCTTAGGCAGGTGGTCACTTCCATTTCCCCTTTAGCTGTGCATTTTAATACTCGGCGATATATTTCTTCCCGAAAATGGTCAGGAAATTTCGACTTCTATTTGCTGTGTATTTGAAGAAAAGCTTGAAATCGAAATATATATTTCGCAGTATAAATACTGCAAAAAATCTTGATCCCTTTACTTACAGATGAGTCAGTACAAAATGAATTTGTCTTTCGAGGAAAATTTTTATCGCAAACCAGTATCCGCTGTTGAAAACTGAATAGAACTTTAAGTAAAGAAAATTTGTAGGCTCGTAACGTCTAGCTGTGGCGCTAGCATATTTTCACGTACCAAACCAGATTTTTGCTCTATTTGCTGACTATAAGCAGCCAAGTCTTCATCATTTAGCAGCAGAGGAACCCCGATACTTTGTCTTCCACTCCCAGAGGTTTCACTTGGAGAACATTGCGACAACGATCTATCCGACTTTTTCTAGCGGCCTTTAGAGGGCAAGGTGGACCTTCAGTTAATTCGAGATTCCGGCGATGAGAAAGGCACTCACACCAACCATACCACCGCGGCCTTACTTGTAATGTTAAAAATTGGAAAGAAAAATATGTATTCGAGGTACGACTCAACCCCTAGTTGCTCATTATCTTCACGGCTCTTTCCGCAATATCGGCAGGAGAGTTGGGCTTGCCACGGGCTACGAATGTCAGGTGGACCCCCTCCCCACCTGATCTGTCTCATTGGATTGCTGAAGTAACCTGAGTTGGGGACAAGTCTTTTTTTATTTGTGACATCAAAAGTCCTTCCACTGCCGTGGAGAAGAAGGTGCAAACTAGGGTGTTGACCTTGAATCCTGATCATGTTTCTAAATTAAAAGGCGCTTCAATATGAGCTAAAAGCATTCTGGAATAGAGCTCCGAGAGTTTACTTTGCTTCTTTTAGGGGAAACTGTTATCCAGTTTTGTAGAATTCATGTGGCGATGCAATAATTTGAAGTCATGATGAAGTCCATCACAAGAAACAACAAATTATGTACAAGTAGTTATAAATTTAGTTAAGTTTTCAATAATCAATAAATGATTACTAGAAATTTAAATGCCATACTTGTGTGCTTATATATATTTATTGTTGTTTTTGTCATGTGCCAACTAGGCTAGTATTATGGGGTGCGCTGCTCCACTTTTTCAACTGAACCCTACTTTGGTGTGGAGTCCGACTTCCTCAGTACACACATGCCATAGGGACCCGTTTATAGCGTAGGCACAACCATTCACAACACATTTATACAAGGAAGGGACAAAGACAGGATAGATAGAGAGGGATAATACATTCATACCCGAACTGGGATTCGAACCCATTACCTCCCTATCCGTAGTTAGGGTCTCTGACCACTAGAAAGGCCGGGCGGCCTATATATTCTTTACTTTTATGTTATGGAATGACTTCAAAGGAATTCGTGTTTCCTTTTATATTTTGCATATATATGCTATAATTATTTGTTTCTATATTTTCATTATAAATAACCGTTATTTCATCGATATTTGTCGTCATTTTTTAAAGAAATTGATAATGCGTGGGGCAATTGATGGATGAGTAGTATATTTTGCTTGTTAGCGTGAAATCACCCGAGGATAATAATAACTTTTTACCAACTATGTTATCATTTCTTGAATAGCGCTTGAAAGAAACTTTTTGCCAGTTTTATGAAAAATAAATTTTTTTTGTTTTTAAAAAATTATTATACTTTATTACATAAAGTTTTTTAAAAAAATAATAGTTTCAACTGTGACATTATTCGAGCGTCACCAGGAAATTTATTGAATATTAAAAAATAGATTGCCGAATAATATTATTCTTATATTCATGGGTAATAACATACTTAAGTAGTGCATATTTGATCCTTGGATTCACTTTACGATAAATAGAATAGGTGTCAAAAATGATGTAATTGCTAAGTTTTCAACTGTACCTAAATCTGAAAATTCATTAACTCAAAACCTGAAATCATCCAATGTTTTTTATCTTTTTTGAAACCTCTTAAATTTATTGCTGCAAATGAGTGGCAAAAATGTTGCAAATGAATACGAGTGTGTGTTTTTATGTACTTATTTTACAGTTATCAGTCTTTTAAAAGGTCAAAAGACATGCTTTTCTAAAACATTTCCCCTTCTGTTGAATGTAGAAACAACACCCACGCAATTGAATACTTTTAAGATTCCATTTAACCGATTCCGTTTTTAAATTGAACTTAACGTGGATTTTAATTTTTCAAGTTTCATTTTGGTTTATTTATACTTTTATATTGCGTGTTAGAATTGAGTTGGGCAGTTATCATTTCGTAAGTATTTATAATTTCTCATTATTCATATTATCTTTCCCAAGTTTTTCAGAATAGCTGTAATTAGAAATTGAGCTCTCTGGATTACTTTCTATACCAATTATTATATCGTGAAATTGCCCCTTTCTGGGTTATTATTTCATAAGGATTGATATATTTAACCTTTTTTTATTGTGTTGGAAATTAGTTGCACTTATTGATATGCTTATGAATTAAAATATTTCGTCAATGTTAATTTAGTTTTTTCATTATTTTGCACTGTTTTATTGATTTGTTGCATTTCTATGTTTTTGCTGTAAATTTTATTTTTCCTGTGCGTTAATGATTGCCTCGTTTTGTTATCATCAACCAATAAATCAAAGTTAAATCTCTCAATCACTGAGCAATGCGATTAGTATTTATAATCAAACTGCTATAGAGTGAACAGTGAAACAACGAATATCTGCCTCAAAATTCCCGCCAAAAACAGTAGCGGAGCTAAGCGCAGCTGGAATTAAGGACACAAGGTTACCAGTATGACGTGAAGTTCTCCACCTTTACACCTACTTCGTTTCCAAAAGAATGAGCGGGATGTGCTGAAAGTGGGGGGTGTCAACGGGAAACCGCAAACCAGCATCAATCATGATTCAGCAATTTCTTGTACGGTAGGGAAAAGCCTTGGTAATTTAAAATCAAACAATGCAAAGTGTTAATAATGAGATATATATTTTTAAATATACCAGTAGAGGAACTGCTAAAACAAAACTAGTTATATCGATGCCGGCAGCAATTGGTGTCAACATTGATTTCCCTTTTCAGCTCTCTGCCTTTATGACATTAGGAATAAAAACTATTTCGTATTTCAAATAGTAGTTTTTGAATATGAAATTCATTAGACGTCCACTCACAAGATTTCAAAGCACGTCCAACACAGAAAAAGTTCTGTAGAAATGCAGACATTATTTGGGATGAAGGCAGAATGGCGTAAAAAACAAAACTGCTCAAATCTCTCGATGGATATTCTCAAGCTTCATACGCAAACATCCGATCATTTTGACATGAATTAATATTATTTTCAGAAAAGTTTAAAAGTATAAAACTTTCTGAAATTCGATCGTCATCATCGAACATTATAAATGTTTAGTAGAATATTCTACTTTATTGTCAATACATAGTGACGTTCAATCTAGGAAAATAATTTCAATAGTTTTGAATTTTATTATTGTTTTCACATATTTTTTTTATCTATTTATCAAACTACAGTGAAATATTAATACATTATAAGTGCTCACAAACAAAACACCTTTAACATTTTTACATTAAAATATAGTAAAGCTGTCCAAATCGCTGTGGCCAAGTTGGTTGGTGTGATGGTCTCATCATTGGAAAGTAGGGAATTAGTACGCAGACTTAATCGAAAATCCATCATGTTCACTAATGGCGGCTGAGGAACAATCTGTAGGTCTGGTTCGCAATGTCTTCCTAGCACAATGATACCACTGAAATAAGTGGTGAATTATTGGGGGTATATATTCTGATCCTAAATAGAGAAAAGTCGCTTTTAGTAGTTTCCCCCTCTCTGGTAAAGCCCAAGTGTTGGCTAGGTAGAGATCTTATTTGACTAAATATCCCTTTTATTTTGTAAATTCTATATCCAATCCTTCAAGATGTTCTGTTTTGGAGCCAGTTTAAAAGGTGCCAAAATATCTGGCTTCTTCCTTAACAGCCAAGTGCAACTGTCCTTGTAAGGCTCAACAGATTATCGAAAAATCAGCGCTCTTGCGGGTGGATTTTCACGATAGAAATTACTCTAGCCTGGCTGTACATTCGAAATCTTTGGTTCGATCTAAACCACTGTTGACCACTGAACGTAATATATAATTTTAAATTCTACAATCATGTCTTTCGCTTATGTGCTTTGGAAATTTCTTTCTTCGCGACACGGTAATAGGGCTCATCTTTCTATTAAATTTTTCCCGTGGACGCCAAAATGAAGTTCAACAGATTTCGGTAGATAGGCTTTTCATGTAGCGTTGTCAAAAGTCCATAGTTTTTATAAAAAAATATATAAGATTTATTTATTTTTATCACCATGTGAAGAAAATTAATTAATATTGAATAATAAAGAATATTATAAACATTTAAGAACATTTTTAGATTTATATACATGAATATAACCAAGGTTGCACAAAATGTTTCCACTAGAAAATTTTTTCTTAAAAACTAGTGATTTATTGTTTTTAATAATATTAGATGTGAATTCTAGAAGCTTCTGCTAAGAGACGTAACTTAAATCAGCGGTTCTTAACCTATGGGTCGCGACCCGAAATTGGGTCAGTCGCGCTGAGTCGAACCAAAAAAGTTAGTAATACACACCCCAAATAATAAGTAATACCAACACCTCCTAGAAGAGTTATTCCCTAATACAAGTTATACCCTAATACAATGTTTTGGTTACATGTAATAACAGTGAAACGTGAATACAAGCATTTTAGATACAAATTTTGTCTTATTATTAATAGTGAAGTGATCAAGCTGCAGTGCGTATTGTAAAATTGTAATCACTCTAATAATGGCAAAACGTGAATACAAGGAAGCATTTTTAGAATTAGGTTTTACTTGCATTTATGATCAAGGAGTGAACAAGCCGCAATGCGTGTTGTGCAGTGAAATATTAAGTAATGAATCGATGAAACCTAACAAACTTAAAAGACATTTTGATGCAAAACATAAAAAAATTTTCCTTTGAGGAAAAAGATCGTACTTTTTTCGAAAGAAAAGAAGCCCATTTAAAAAGACAGCGTTTGGATGCACCAAGTGGTAATGATTTTATAAATTCTGCCAAACAAGCTACACTTGCTTCTTTTTATGTGGCTTGGCATATTGTAAGACAAAAGAATCCCCATAATATTGCTGAAAAACTTATAAAACCTGCTGCCATTGACATGGCACGTATCATGTGCGGAGAGGAAAGTTCAAAGAAATTACAAAAGATACCATTAATAAATGATACAATTCGTTTACGAATAAATGATATGTCATTTGATATTAAGAATCAACTTATTTCTGCTATAAAAATTGCTGGTTTATTTAGTATTCAACTGGATGAAACGACAGATGTAAGTAAAGATGCTCAACTCATGGTTTACGTGCGGTATCCAGGTTTAACAGATATACAGGAGGACAAATTATTTATTTTACAAACCAATGTCAACAACAACTAGAGGTGAAGATATTTTTCTTATGGTCGATTCGTTTTTTAAAGAAGGATTAAATTGTAATCAGTGTTTCAGTATTTGCACCGACGGTGCAGCTGCCATGACAGCACCTCAAAGGGCATGACAGCACCACAAATTATATCGATTCATTGTTTGTTACGAAAACAAAATCTTGCTTCAAAAAATTATCACCCGAATTATGTATCGTTTTGGATGAAATTGTTGCGGTAGTCAATTTTAACAAATCAAGAGCTCTAACTGCGAATTTTCCGCGAACTGTGTTTCGAATTTGGTGCAGAATACGAACATTTATGATATTATTCTGAAGTTAGATGGCTGTCCCGGGGCAAAGTTGTTCAAAGAGTATTATCATTGCGTACAGAAGTCGAATTTTTTTTGAGAGAAAAGAAACACCCATTAGCATCAAAATTCTCCGAGTTGAAGTGGATTACTCAAGTTGCTTATTCGTCAGTTATTTTATTTGAAATAAACAATCTAAATACGTCTATGCAAGGATGTAATCATACTATTATTGAATTAACTGAAAAAATTACATGTTTTAAAAATAAACTCAAATTATGGAGAAATAAGGTTGAAGAAAAGAAACTTGCTTCATTCCCGACTCTTAATTTACTTGTTGAAGACAATAATATTGATATCACAGATTTTGAAATACAGAAAATTATTATTTATCATTTAGAAAAACTAATAGCAGATTTTGAACGATATTTCCCTGCAGATGATGTTTTCAAATATAATTGGGTTCGAATGCCATTTAATTTTGATGTAAGTGATTTGCATGAGGAATTTGTTAATATTAATCAATTTCAAGGACAATTAATAGAAATACAATGTGACCAAGCACTTCGATACAATTTCTACAAAAACACCGAATCTTTATGTGCTTTCTGGTTAAAATTAAAAACCGAAAAGCCAATAATTGTTAAAGAAGCCCTAAAAGTATTATTGTCCTTTTCAACAACATATATGTGTGAGGCTAGTTTTTCGGCTCTGTATGTAATCAAAAACAATTACCGGAAAAGTGACATACATCTATTTTTTCTGGTATTGAGAATTTACTTTATTTGAAATAGATATAAGTTAAATCCTGAAATAGATATAAAGGTGCTCCTTGACAAGCATTCAACCGAGGATTGAAGATCTTTCTAACTGTCTTCAAGCACAAGGTTCTCATTAAAACTGTATGACTTGCATTTAAAATTTAAAAGACTTAACATATGTATTGATATTTTTTTTAGGAATAAGTTAAAATGTTAATTATTTTCAAAAAATTATAAATATATTTTAATTTGGTCAATAAAAATGATTAAAAACACTTGATTATTAATTAAATTCTCCTTGGATCGGAAAGTACATTTGTTTATCTTTATTATTAAAAAAATAGATAAAAAATTTGTAAGTTAAAAAAAATCATCATCGTAGGATTGACGATTTCTTAAATCTAAAATAAAGCAATGAAAAAATTTTGACTTTTTTGTGGGTCGCGACATGAACATATTTCTCAAATTTGGGTCGCGGCTTAAAAAGGTTAAGAACCACTGCCTTAAATGACTCAGAAAGCCAACGGAAGATGAGGGATAAGGCTCAATGGACAAAAAATGTTCTCTTGATTCTAAGGTGAGACTATGGTGCCTGGTACCAGCATAGCGACACAGGTAACAGCATGCTGGTGACAATGTGTTGAAAATATGATGCTGACTGTGCAGTTACAACATGGTGATCACAATATTGTGGTGATAAAATGGCGATGACAAAATGATTTGTGGTGATAATGTGATAATATGATCTCGTGACTGATGACAATAAGGTGACTAGTGGCTACATGGTATATGGTCCTGTCAAACAATACTATATCATGAAAAAATATAGTAATGCAGTATACAAGAGTATAAATTATGTCTATTATTGAACTCTGACCTTTTGGATGCAGAATTTTCATTCTCGGGAAAGAAATCGATTCATACCTTGAACATATAGCTTTATAAAAAGTAGTTTCCTTGAGAAGAATTTCGAAAACTAGTAAAATATGAATGAGTAATACATGGTTATGGCTTATGAAAATTCCATCCACATGAACCTAAGTTAAAAAAATGGTCTCCCCCTACCAAGGTTTGTCAATGCTTCTGCATGCATTTTTCAAAGATTCCTATAGGACTGACTTTTAATGACTTTACAAAGCCTCTGATAATTTCCATGATACTTGTCTTTAGCCTGTTTGCTCTTTTTTTAGGTTGTAGAAACACTTTAAACAAACTGACTTTTGGAAAAATGTATTTATATTATGAATTAATTAAGACATATTTTCTATTAATCTCAATAAAACAAAGGAACCCTTCTTTGTATGAATAAAGTGTGAATGGTTGCCTAACCTATAAACGGGTCCCTATGGCATGTGTTAAGAGCAAAGTAGTACTTTCACCTTCATGGTGCTCTGATTAAAACGAATGACGCTCCCAATTGACTTAAATTCGCATAGCCAAGGCATAGCGAGCTTGGCCTGTCCAAGTGTCATTAGTAACAACAACAACAAAGGAGCCGTTTGTAATATATTTTTGGGCCAATTAATTGTAAATATTCCCTTAAAATTGACCAAAAACACCTTAAAGAAAAAAATTGCCATTGAAATCAGAATCTTGGAACATAGATACGAGGGATTCATTAAAAGCAAAATTTATATAATATTTTCAACTTGAGTGCTATAAGCACAAAAGATTTCCAGTTTGTCTCATCACAGAAAAACAAGTGGAAATGAAGACGCTTATAATCTACATGGATATAAAAACTCCCTAAAACAAGCCGTTTAAGAAGATGTATTTATTTGCAAGTTGATTGCGTCAATGCAAGAAAGCGCCATTTCTTTCCCGATCGCAAAATGCCAGAGAATGGAAATAATGTGTAGTAGCTTCAATGACTGAGTAGCTAGGGCAATTGCCCTGAGTGACATAGAAGTGATGATGGTAGAAATGGTTTACATAGAAAATTTAATTTCAATTATTTCTAACAATATTTTTTAATTTTCAATAAATCTTCTCAGACTTTTTATCTTTGTAGATGCAAGCGAGCAGCGAAGATGCTTAAACATCAAGAGTGCAACTTCTGGTGACTATTTTGAAAGGGTTCCTTTACCTCAAAGGAATTTAATAAATGATATATAATTGCGTAGCAAATTTTGTGAAAAACGTATGCAAACGGCAAAACCACCCAATGCTATACAACGGTATACTGGAACGCGAACCCGTAAATTGCTAATTAACGCCTTACCACCGTAATATGCCGAATCTTACTGCGAAACACTTCCAATAGAAAGATACAGAGAAATAAAACAAAATATGGTTGTAAAGTAAGAAATGCATACAAAATGAAAGTGCGTCTTCTAATGATTATTTTAAATAGAATTTATTTTCATGTAAAACCGCAACGTGAAAATATTTATAAAAAAGATAATTTTTTCCGAAGCGATTTGTATGAAACATGCTCCCGAGTGGTAAAATATCCAAATTATTTTAAAAAAGCTGCAACAGCATACGGTATCGAACTATGTGACAAACTGATAACTCGCTGTCATAATCCGTTACACGTGTAATCGAACAAGACAGCGAAATAAAACAGAATAGTGTGAATAACCTAATGAATCTTAGATACCGGAAGTCCGGCTTTTTGTTGTTAATTTGAATTTAGTATTTATTTACATGTAAAACCCCAACATCAAAGGGAATTTACTGATGGTACTTATTTCAGCAGCAAGTTGTACGAAAGATGCATATGGAACGCTAAATCATCAAACCTTTCGTATATTGAGACGGTATACGGGATGGAAACCAGTAGCGTTACAAACTGTCTCAAAGCCATCATACGATGAATCTTCCTTTTGGACACTTGTAATCGAATAGCATATTGAAATCAAACAGAATACTGTAATAAAGCCAATAATACTTAAATATTGGAATTGCCACCTCTGGTTACTTTGTGTGGTTTTTTGCTCGTAAAACTGCAAACTTCACAAAAAATATTCAACTAATAGTACTTAATAACGATGAAAGTTGTACGAAAGATACTAGCAGGTAGCAAAATCCCCATATTCAACGGTATGCGGAATAAGACCCCGAAGCGTCTACTTAACGAACTAATGCTGCTCATAAAACGCAAAATGTTGCTAAACGAACTCCAGTGGGTGATTTTATTTCATGGAAGAAAGTTCATCTTTTCAGTCTGCATTGTGGAGCCGGTATCTTGAGGTTAAAGATGGATTGTAAAATCAAAAATGTGTTATGCTCAAGTGATTCGTTATTAATATGCTTAAAGTATCTCAATATAACAATAATTTCAGAAATCATACATGAGAATTTCTGATTTGCAAATTTTTATTGTTATGTTAATAAAATATTTCCAATTTTTAATGTGATATGTTTATTTATGTATAAAAATAGACATACTAATGTTAGATTAGCAGTGTTTCGGCAGATTTATGGATAAGTAAACGAATAGTGTGCTCATAAAAATGTTCATTTATTTAATTATTTATTGGATTTTAATTTATTGTTATAGTCACCATTTTATTTTGGTGCAAGTATGATATCATACCCGACCCAAAACATTTCTCGCCAAATGATTTGATTAATCTGTTGCCATATTAAGTTTTTGTTTCTTTTCAGATTTTTTTTTGTTGCCAGATTTGGTTTTTCTCATGTTTTACTCCATTTTTAAGTCATAAATGTAGTTACTTTCAGTGACAACAACATTTGAAATTTTCGTTTTACTTTCAATTCGAACTTTTTGTTCTACGTTTGTTATTGTCTTTCGCTGTAGCCAGCATTCGAACATCGTAAATTGTTCTTTTCTCCAATTTCTTTTTATTTGTTTATTATTTTTTCTAATTTTTTTATTTATTATGTATTTTTCTTATATATTTTTTATTTATTATTTTATTTTTCTTTTATATTTTCAACATCGTAAACTGTTCTTTTTTTCATTTATTATTATCTTTTTCTTATATATTTTTGTTAATTTATTGTTACCTTTTTCTTATATTTTTACACAATATATCCGAGCATATTCGACATGTGAGATTGACCTCATATCAAATAGGTCCATTATTGCTATTTACTAATCTCTTTTACCGGTTGTTTTGAAGAGAAGGTAAAACCAATAAAAAATTTTTTTATTCATTTTCCAGTAATACTTTTTTAAATTTTTTATACTATTATGTGATTTAAAATTTTATAAAATGCGTATTATTGGAACTTTGGTAAAATTCACGCATTTAAAAACGCGCGCTTAAATTTGCGACAAAAAAAGTTGCTATGGTCGTCAAAGGAAGGGAATATCCTACTAGTTCCAAAGTTTATTCGAATAATTATTTTCATAATGATTTGTTTTGTCCAATGAAAGGTCGAGGCAGGAATTCAATTTTGGCTTATTTTTGAGAGTTTGTATGCTATGTATAAATTTATATTTTTTAAGGAATTATATTTCATTATCAAATCTAAGTTAAGCGGCTATCTTTAATGTCAGAAATTGAGAAATCACTTAAATTTTAAAATCTGAACTCCTTTTCTCACTTGAGAAATTCCTAAAAATATAAGAAATATAAAATACTTTTTGTTTTATTCATTGAATTCAATAATTTTTTAATTTTTACAGCAAATGGTAAGTATTTTGTAATTCAGTGGGTTGGAGTGCATGTTGTAAAAAATATGATTTCTTGTGGCGAAATTAATTTTCACAATACTTTTAAAATGGACTTAAAGTAGAAATTAAAACATTACTCCTGTTACAAATTGAAATTATGTGAATCGTTTTTAATTTTTGCATTCTGAAATAATTTTTTAGCTTGAAAAATTTCTGCGAACCACAGAAATAAAAATGTTTAGAATGCAAGCTAATTGAGTGAAAGGTTATCAATTTCTAAATAATTATTATTTCGGCTCGGAATTTGTTTTTCAGTTTGAAATAAAGAATTGTTGAAAAAATAACAAAATGCTAAGGTTAATCTCATTATTGAATAAACATATGTAATAAATATCCGCCGTTTCATGTCTTTTGCCTGTTTGAATTGGTTACATGCTTCCAATAGTTGCCAAATTACATAACTCATAATGTGAAGATGCATTTAAATGAGGAAAAATTTACTAGTAATATTTTGCAGAAGTCTAAATGACATTGTGTAAAACATCTCTAATTTCACTGTTTTAATATCAAATATAAGTCAAGTTGTAGTGATTATCATTTTTTAATACACACGCATATATGTCATACATTTAGAAACTAAGCTCCGATTTTAACTTTAAACTGAAAAATATTCAAAGGATATTTGACATGATTTTCAATTGATATTTTCAATTTTTATTTGCATTAATAATCTACTTTTAATCAATATTCGATGTATTTGGCATTGTAATTAAATTAACATTTTTGAGGCTGATTATTTTTCAATTTTCTGTATTTATCTTGGGTCAAAAATTATGATTAATTACACAGACTTATCGTGGTGAATTTTTTATTGTATTAACGAAAAGCATCTTTATTTTGATAGCTAATTTGTTTCGCTTTTTAACACAGATTCCACATTATATTTTTGTGGAAAATTGAATTAAGTGAGTGATAAATTTTTTTTTGGTGACATGTTTTTCCATATGTCGTCTCTTCGATTCATTATAATAATAAACCAATCCACTCGAAAATATAGTTGTAATGTAATTTTGATAAAAATTTTATTATGTAATTTGAAAAATTATGTAATATATAATACGTATATTAAGCATACATATAATAATTATATTACATAAAAAATATAATTATTATGTTATAAAAATGGATGTTAAGAAAAACGTAATTTCAAGTAGTTGAGTAATTTATAGACATAATTTCAAAATGAGTTCAACATCAATATGGAATAATTATTTATGAATTAAAAACAAGGTGATTATTTCCGAATGAAAAAATTTAAATAATATGTAAAAAAATGTATGTGGTTTTTTATACGGGAAATTATAAACATATTAAAATATTCTAATCAGTTTAATAGCATATCGATTGCATTTAAAATGCACGATTGTGTTCAAAATATAAATTTATTTACTATAATTTTAAATCTTTATTTAGAATAATGTTACTGCAATAATTTTGCATTACAGGATAAATAATAAATTTTTGAAATGTTAATTATTTACCTTTAAAACCATTTATGGAATAATTATTAAATTACACATATTTTTAGAATAAGGAACTAGCTTTAAGTAATTACATTGAAATTAAAACACAAATTTTTGTTATATTTATTTTCAAATATAGTGTTGAGTACATTTTATTTTGTAGTTAAATTCATTTTTCATGGTTTAAAGCAAATAAAAAATTTTAAAATAAAACCATTATAATCACATTAAATTTAATGAATTACGTGTTCTTCATATTTTTATTAAATGGTTGATAAAATAATAATGTTTTGCTGAGAGAAATACAGTAGGGTTTATTTTATATAAAACTGGCATCTAAGAGAAATGGTAAAAATTGCCATTTTATGAAAATAAATCATTAGTTAACTAAAAACACATTTTATTAAATAAAAAATCATTATAAGAGAAGCTGCATTATATGCAGTTTTTATTTTACTACGAATGCTTTTATTATATAGTGAATTCCAATGGCTATAGTGTTATTTATTTTTGAGAAATAATTTGACACCGGTATTCCTGTACAAACTTTGATCATTTTTAAAATATATTTTAACTTATACAATCGTAATATGTATGTAAGTAAATTTTAAAAAAATTAAAAGTGTAGTCAATACATACTAAAAGTTTTTTGTGGTACGCCGACAAAATTTTGTCCACCAGGAAACATTGTGCCGAACTATGATTTTTCGCCAAGAATGGAAACTAATAATTACATGAAACTTTCCACCTGTAAAATGTCTTACTTTTTAAGTATTTCCCTCAATTAAGTTTTTTTAATCAATGTATATGTACATAATGTTTGAGCTAGTTTATCTTATTTACAATTCTTTTTTCCTTCCGGAAGAAATTTTTCTTAGATAGCGGATGGTATTCCCGCGCGAAAAAAGAAACCCGGAAAAATATCAAGGTACACCACCCGATAGATTTTCCTGTAAGTAAAAATACAATAATCATTATCGTTCTTCAATAGCGGTTGGGATAAATCCCGGAACTTTCCTTCCGAGAAATGCCAACTTATTAACTGAGATCTTGACCCTGCGAAATATATAATTTGATACCACAAAATAAAAGCACTTTCAAATGCTAAAAGACAAAGGAAGGAATTTACACATTCTTTGCAATATTCTTCTTAACGAAATGCTTTTATGGTACTTACGTGTGTCACAAGGAAGAAAACCGTGAAAACTTACAAGGATCCACAGACGAGTGCAAAAAATAACAAAAAATATAATGTTTAATAGAGTGGAGAATCAAACTCGAACAATACATTGAAAGCCGTTCGTAGTAAAAAATAACTGAGCTCGTTGCGAAATAAACGCTAGGGCATATTTTTTAAATAATTTATGAAGAGCTATATTGTCTTTTTTCAATTGTAACTAGTAGTAAAAGGAAAAAGAATATAACCTCTATACTGATACTTTGTATGAGTGAAATTTTTGCGTGTATTAATAGAATATAATTATTTTACAAAAAAAAAAACGCATGAAAAATCATTTTTCTGGGTAATATCTCATCTTACGTCGGGAGAGTACTAAGGCCTGGGGCAACGGATCAAAGTCAGACTTCTACCCTTGGGTTCTGCCTTGGGCGCTCCAGGTACTCTGTACAAACAGAAGCTGCTCTTACACCCCACCCCACGTTTCATAAATCTTGGGTTGGGAAGTTTGGACACTGCCCCGTCCGTCGCGCAGGATAAAAAGGGGCGCGTTTGGAGTGTTCGTAGATGCCTCCGTTCGAAAAGTTATAAGTCTACAACTATTGGGTGTAAGAGAGGGGACATGGAGTTGAGACCGGAGGTGGTGCTTGAAAGACTGACTATTTTTGGATTCAGGTGTGATGGTACCGACATGCCAGTCGGGGATAAGCAACAACAATATCTCATCTATTGGCTTTGTAGTGTTCCTTGTCTACGTTGGGTGTGGTGGCCTGTTTGGTTAGAGAGTGGCTGTCGTTATCCAAATGTAGTGAGTTCGAATCCCGACCGAAACGGAGATCCGTCGTGTTCTCTCGTGGGGGCTGGGTTACGTCATAGTCGCGATGTTCTAATTGTGAAGAAATATCAATAGGGGAGGCAGGCCAAGTCTGGGGGCTTCCGTTTGACCTCAAAATTCAAAATTACGAGGACCCATCCACTTTTGTAACCAATGGGTGTCTCACTAGATAAAGATACCATCACTTCCATGCCTTGTGCCAAAATAGTGGTTCGTCATTTCATCATAGCCATATATATGAGCATTTGAAATAAATTAAAGTCAATAGAAATCATTTCACAAAATAATTAATTACAATTTATTTACTACTATGTGTTTATAAGTATTCTAAGTTAAATTCTAAATTATTTCTGCTTTAAATAAAACAAAGCAATTAATTTCTACCTATCATAATTTAATTTTAGTTATAGTTCAGTGGTTATCTATCATAATTATAATTCAGTGACATAATTATGATTGCAGATTCACATTTCCTTTTTAATGTAATATAAAAATAAGAAAGAAAAAGAATTTATTTCAGGTACACATGCATTTTTAAGCATAGAAAATTCTGATTATTTCAAAATCCCAAGTATTAACTCACACTTTAGGAATAAAAAAACAAATTCTTGTTTTTAATAATTATTATCATTAAACAATAGGAATAGAAAAGTCTTCAATCGGGATGTCTTTATATCTCTTATCATAAAATAAAAAATAAAAAAATGTTTGCTCTTTAATTCTGTTTCACATTTTTCATATGGATTTGTGGATAGCACTTCATTTAAAGGAATGAAATACAGTAATTTTTGGGTGAAACAATTTCGTAAAATAAAAGAATGAGTTTTATAAAATAACTATCCAAACTTGCATGGAAGTGATGACGTATCATTTCACTTTACAATATTCATAAATGGAATTTTAAGTTTACTTATTTCCTTTTTTTCAGTTTACAGTGAAAATAAATCGTATGTTCGTTTTATTTATTTATTTTTTGAGTCATTGAATTTTGTTACATTGTTTTCACTGGGTGGCTATAAATTTAATTGCTTGAATGTAATTTTATGTAAACAAAATTAGGGCTAAGATTTTAAATTTTTGGTAACCTTAAGAAATGAATAGCGTTGTCATCATAGGCAATTTTTCTAATTTAATTAGCGTAAACTATACCCCTTTTCTTGTTAAACTAATTTTCCACATTAAAACAGGATGGCATTAGTGAATTCTTTGTTTATTCTGCATTGTCTGACAAAGTGCGATCGAAGACCATCGTTTGGAGCATTGAGTAAACTGTTTTGAAGAACTTTGCAGCTGCATACTGCAAATAAAATCCGTTGTGATTATTTGCATCCATGCTGCCGCAAGATGGTAGCAATTTTTTTATTCTCCAATTGCATTCATTTGAATTCACTTGTGGCTTATGTAATGTCTTCGGGAAATGGTAATTTTTAAAATAAACTTTACATAAAAGTAGCAAATGTATTATCGTTACAAAGAATCTCTCTACCATGACAAATTAAATTTTAATTGATTTTTAGCTATTATTCATTAAGTATATTTAATAATACTTTTGATTTTTAAATGTATCAGATGAGGGAGTTTACAGAAGTGTGCTATTTTTCTGTGGGTCATCACAGTTTTATTCAATATTTGTTCTTGAGAATGCGCGGAAAGCTCATAAGGATTTTTACTGTTTCAAATATCCCAATCTTGCAATTTAATCTGCATTTAGCCAAAATTTGAAAAAAAAATTTACAAATTTTTAACTTTTCGTTACATTGGATATTTTTAAGCACTAATTGGGTGCTTATATTATTTATGAAATGCATTAACAAATATTCAGCACTGTAGAGTAAACTAAACATATGATATAACGATTTAAAATTGATTAAAATTTTGCATATTATCGTTTTAAATTAGTGGCTGATTACAAAACTTTTTTCCATTAATTTTTGGAATTACTTATAATTAAATTATTTTCACGACCTTTTTTCTGGAATTCTATTAAGCATATTATGATCAACGCATATTATGATTTATGAATGCTATGTAACTGATACTAGAAAAAATAAAGGTATACAGATTTTTTACTATAAATATTCAATATATGCATATTTATGGAAATAACAAAAATTTTGATTTAGGACAAAGTTTGTTCGTAATATCTATCAGTTTTAACGATTGTTTATGAAGTACAAAAATAACAAAAATACTATGTTTTATAAAAATGATTTTTAGATTCCATCAAAATTAATGTAAAATGTATTTCTAATTCATAAAAGCTTTGACACCTCGTAGTAGGCAGCCTAACGGCAAAAGAATTCATTTAGATACCCACTGCTTAAATTATCTTACGGTAGAGCTTTTCATTGATTCAATTATTGCAAGGGAGGAAACACGCAAAAATTCGAAACACACGCCCCCGCAAGGCGTTTAAGCAAAAACTAGAATCGCAATATACATTTTCGTATTCTTTTAAAATTTACAAAAAAAAAAAAAAAAAAAAAAACTTATCAATTTAAGTTGAATGAAACGTCTTACTTGTATCAATAAGTATTATTTTACAGATACGAAAATTTATAATCTGAGCTAGCTGCATAAATTTATGTTCGATTGCATAAAATTAGTAACGTTGACATCTTATTCTGCAGGGATGTCCCTTCACTATCTCAGGGATCGATATTCCTCTTTTGTAATTTTTTGAAGATAAAATTTCAGCTCATAATTTATGTCGTAAAAGAAATTTTTAATTAAGTCTAGAATTTTTCAGTCAATAATGGAAAATGATTTATTTAAAGGTACCATTAGGGACTAGTTTTTTCAAAAATTTCACAAGGTTCCAGTGAGTGGTTTATCATCATCATACCATTTGGTTACCACTGTGATTAGACTACTGGCCACTTCACATCATCGTTAGATATCTGAAAACTTTTTGTGTGTCATCGAGTTACTAAACATAAAGCACGGCATTTTGGAGTGAAAACGCTCTTGCTTCTAATTTAATTCTTACGTAGAGATAAACTAACAATAATTTAACTTTGTCCTCACTAAAGATGGGGAAATATGTACAACAGTTGTATAATAAGTGGCGTAGCTAAAAGTATGAGAAATTCAGCAAATAAAAAATTGTTTTCATTAAATATTCATGAAACTACTTGTAAAAAAAGGATTTAAAATATTAAATGTTATGGTTAAAATTTTATAATTAAGAATAGAGTTATTCCACATTTAAAGAAAATCCATCCACAAAACAAATCTATGAATAAAAAAATTTGAAAATGTACGTAATATTTGTAAAGTAATAAGAAGTATATTCGAATTTTTCACTATCCTATGCATCTAAGAGAAAACAGTGCAAAAGTTTTTTACTGTGAAGGAAATATTTTTCGATTGTATATGAAGATTTTGAAATGTATGGGAATATGGTTCATAAATTGTATGGTTTTCTAAGATTTATGTTTTTGGCTTTTAAAGGAATAGTTCAGAGAATATTTGTTAGTTGAATTAAACAAATGAACATCGATTTGAAGGAAATTTTGAATTTTTAAGCAAGCTTAATTTGCTAGACCTACTGAAATTTTTACCTGTGACTTTGAAATAGTTCATAAATTAAATGATATGTTGATAGCTTATTGTATTATTTTTATCACATGAATGGAACTGAGAAAGAGGTATACTTAAGTAATGTATGAAAGAAAATTCCAGAACTTGGAGAGAAAGATTGTTTAATCATTCTAGGGAAGACTGCATTTTAATATTATTGTACATCGGTAGTTTATTACATTTTAATTAATTAGTAAATGAGTAAGGCTCACCTATAGCAAGTGCTAAGGCAGAAGAAAGTTGAATATCTTCCAACTGCAAATATGTTACATTCGAAGACATGTTAGCTATTCTATCTTGTACTACTTTAGTGGATAGGGGTAAATCTTTGAATTTTTTCAACATTTCTGGTTTGTTTTTGAAATTACGAAACAGTTCTCCAGATAGAGGGATGAGGCAATCTTTCACATACTCACCATATCTGTGGATAGTTTGCCTTCTTTGGCAATTTCTATTGATACCCCGAAACTTGCCACATTAACATTACTTGTAGATTGCGTCCAGTTTCTTAACATGCAACTTGTATGCTGTTTTTGTTTTTACGGAGCTCTTCGACAACTTTATTTCATTCGTTACCGGCTGGATATACACAAGGAAACTCAATATGTTTTTAGTGCAGTGTCTGTTTAAATTCTAATGGTATGCGAATTTTTCGTGGTGAAGGAGATAAGTCAGAAGGAAAATGAGATAAGTCGGAGTTGCATATGAAAGCAAAAGTCTCCGTCCAATCCCAATTGAATTCTCAATGCTCTTCTTCAAATCTCTCTCGCTTTTTTATTTTTTAAAAGATGCCACGCTTATGGTGAAGCTGTAATAAAGAATTTTGAAAATTATTATTCAGGTATCCAAAAGTGCTGGTAACAAGTTTTGCAATTATTTACTATGTCAAAGTAAGCCTAAGTAAATATATATGATAAGCAAAGCATAATGAAATATAATTCATCAAAAAACATTTTACAAAATGATATTACCCAATTCTTGCCTAAATAAAACAAAAATAATTTAATTATTAAAATTAATAATTTAGCCACCAAACACTGTTTGTCTCACTCTCTCACGTACTGATTGACTCTAAGTCCACAGTTTCGTCGCATCTGTGGTCGCCGCCACCCGTGTGCGGTGATCGTCGACTGGCACCAATGGACTTGTCACGGCGCACCGTCTGCACATTTTAGTTTTTTTTTTAAATTTTGGCAAATATTAGATACTTAGTTTACGAGTTAGGAGTATCTGAAACTGCTAATATCGACCTACTTTGATCCTCAAAGTTTGGAAATAGGTTAATTAAAAAAACAACTTAAAGGTATTTACGCATATAATTATTATCTTAATGATAATTTTTAAATAACAAAAGTTATAAAATAGCTAAATAACAAAATAGGTAAATTATTAAATATATATTTTGATAAAAACACATTCTCGGTAATACTAGGTTTCTTTTTTGACATTTCTTATTGACTTAAGAAAGTAATTAGATATCTTATTTAAAAAAAATATGTATTTTAAAAATATAATTATTATGTTACCTATTTTTACTTACTTTGGTTTTTATTATATATGTATAACTCTTTTTTCTTGATACAACAAACTGCACATCACAGCCAAAGCACTTGGAAATACACCAAATTGTCTTGCGTCGAAAACGAATTAAAACCTACATTCGAAGACGGCGTCACTCGAAAGCTTCCCAAGGACTGACCACAGAGACGACGGTAAATATATATATATATATTTATACATATATATATATACATATATATATATATATATATATATATATATATATATATATATATATATATATATATATATATATATATATATATGTATTTATACATATATATATATATATATATATATATATATATATGTATTTATACATATATATATATATATATATATATATATATATATATATATATATATATATATATATATATATATATTATACACACACATATATATATATATATGTATGTATATATATATATATATATATATATATACAGATGGAGGACAAAATAATACGAACACCTGTGAAATAATGGAAAATCTTTATTAATAAGGGGTTGGACCAACCTTTGACTGAAGTACAGATTTAATGCGAAGTGGGATAGATTCATAAAGGTCATGGACAATATTCAAAGAAAAATTAAGCCATTCCTCTTGCAGAGCGGTCTCTAATTCCGAAAGTCCGGATGGAGGTGGAAATCGGGAACGAAGTTTGGACTCCAAATATTCCCATAAATGTTCAATAATATTCAAGTCCGGAGATTGAGAGGGCCAGGCGAAATGTTCAACTTCATCGTCATGCTCTTCGAACCATTCTTGAACGCACCTAGCAGTGTGGATAGAGGCGTTATCGTCTTGAAAAAGCGGTCGTTCTCCAGGGAATACAGTCTGGACAAAAGGATGTACATGATCCTATAGAATGCTTAGATAGTGATTGGATTTGATCCTCCCATGCAGAATAACAAGTGGTCCAAGACAACGGCAAGATATCGCACCCCATATCATAATGGAGCCACCCCCATGCTTCACAATCGGCAAGAGGCATTCAGGATGAAACGCTTCTCTAGGCGTTCTCCAGAGATAAACGTGTCCGGTCGTCTGAAATAGAGTGAATGACGATTCATCTGACCATATTACCTGTTTCCACTGCTGTAGAGACCAGTCTTTGTGATCTCTGCACTATTGGCGTCGCTTGAAAGCATTAGTTGCTGTCACCAAGGGTTTACGAATTGCCACTCTGCCATAAATGTTCGCAGCATGAAGTTCCCTTTTAACAGTTTTTGTTGAAACGGGGTCCTGGAGATGACTGTTCATTTCGGATGTTATCTCGGATAACGATTGCTTGTGCTTTCGGGCTATTATGCGCTTCAAGATCCGTCTGTCCCTATCAACAAGCTTTGACTTTCGGCCACTGTTGTGCTTTGAAGACGTCGCCTTACCCTCTTTCGTGTACGCTGTCATAACGGCTGATACCTTACTCCTTGCAAACCCCAAAAGGTTTGCTGTTTCCGTAACCGATGCTCCACTTAAACACGCTCCAACTATCATTCCTCTTTGGAACTCTGACAGGTCTGATATCTCAACTTATCACAGACAGTTCGGTAGAAGCATGCAACTCAGGTGACTGCTGTTGAGAGACTGATACCTTCCCCTTTACGCTCACTAAGTGTCAGACTTCTATTGCAGGTGGCGCGGCTGTACTGCAGGTGTGAAATACGTCATACTTTTTCACAGGTGTTCGTATTATTTTGTCCTTCATCTGTATATATATATATATATATATATATATATATATATATATATATATATATATATATATATATATATATATATATATATATATATTTACGGGGGTGGGGTGCGGTGAAAGGCGAGTACAAGTTTCTGAGAGATAGAATCGATACCTAATCCTCGTTAATCTATTCACAACGGTTTTTAAATGTTTTTTTTTCATAAAATAAATAATATTTAACGTATTGAACTAATAAACCGCCGCTTCACATCCAAAGAGGCGCATGTGGCTCACGAAACGCTGGTTGCCGACCCCTGGTCTAGGACGGCATTGCGATCTTTCAGTTCTATACCTGTCATTGCTCAATGGATTCCGATTTTTCACAATATTGTTCGAGTGCACATCTCCTGCAGTAAAATCTATTAAGGTATTGTTGTTGTTGTTACTAAGGACACTTGGACAAGCCAAGCTCGCTATACTATTTGAATTTAATTCAATTGGGAGCGTCTTTCGTTTTAATCAGAGCACCATAAAGGTGAAAGTACGACTTAGCTCTACACACATGCCATGGGGACCCGTTTATAGGGTAGGCAACCATTTACACCTCATCCATACAAGGAAAGGACAAAGGCAGGATAGATAGAGAGAGAAAGTACATCCATGCCCGAACCGGGATTCAAACCCAGGGCCTCCTTACCCGCAGTCAGGCACGCTGGCCACTGGACAAGTTGAGCGGCCTATAAAGGTATAAAAACTTTATAAGGTTCTGGATTCCATTCCCGATACCGTCACAATACGCGTCGCATTTGACACTTTGGCACTGCGCTTGGATGTTTTAACAACTGTAGGGAAAATGAGCGTCCGCTTTTAAATCTTTCTTGGTATAAAACTTTTATATGTGAATCAGTGACGTAATGTATTTCAACTTAATCAGTAGAGGGTGCGATCGAAGTATTTCAGTTTTGCACGACTCATTTATTAGTTGATTCTTATTCGTCATCGTACGAATGGAAATATATTGCAGTAAGATTTCGCCAGTTGTTGCATTAATGTATAAATAATGTAAGCAGAAGGTTCCGGGTTTGATTCCGGATAAAGTTACAATACGCATCGCATAAGGCACTTTTGCACTGCGCGTGCATGTTTTGTACAACTGTAGGGAAAATGAGCGTTCACTTTTGAACCTTTCTTGATATGACAATTTTAAGTGAGATTAAGTTACAGCATGTTCTTCGACTTGATCAGTAGAGGGCGCTATTGAAGTAATTCAGTTTAGTGATTCTTTTCTTAATCCGTAAGGATTCTTCACTACGTGGGACGAATGCACATTTATTGGAGTAGGATTTCTACAATTATAAGTAAGGCATTCAAGGTTTCGTTCCACACGCCGTTGTCGCATTGCCCCTTTGCAATTTTGAATAGCGCATGAATGCGGAATTTCACCGTCCTTTTTAATACCTTTTTTGACTTAAGAAGTTTACATGTGATAAATGGTGTCATGTTCTTCAACTTAAGCCTTCAAATGTGCTATTTTGATAATTCTTTTCTGTTCGACTGTTTTATTAATGATATCCCATTTTTCACCATGTGTTGCGATTTCTTTGTCAGATTCGGCCACTTTCGACGTTAAGCAGTTAAAATTTTAGTTGGAAGCTTATGTGTTCGATTTCGGATATCCTAGCAACATGCGTCGGAACCGGGAATTTTTCTGATGTGCTTCATTCATCCTTCATTCGGAACTGGCAACCTCTCATAATTACACATAAAAGTAATTCTTTCCATAATGTTAGTATTCAATAAGGATATTGATTCCGGAATTGTACATCGAATATTTTACTAATTCGTGCCTTTTGATTTAATTTTTAGTATAAGGTTATTTTTTTTTCTAATTTTGTTTTACCTATAATGATGTAAAAATAGTTGATCAGCTGATAGTCAAGAAGCTAGTGCTCTTCTCTTAGGTTCAGTTGTACGTGGATTCGAATCCCGCATTAGGCATAGATGCTTATGGTAGTTCGAAATCTACTTTGAGATGTTGGTCCCCATCTAATTACCCTCATTAAAGAAAAATGATAGAGCTCCAGTTTCTCAGTAGCTTCACGCCGCTTCCCGTAAACTCAGCAGAGTGAAGCATCATTTGCCGCGGGCAGTGGTTGGGAGGGTGACCACGGTGTGCTCTCCTTCACTGGTTTGCTGGAACTCCGTGGGTTGGGGACGTGTCCACGTTAATATGGGACGTTCAAAGTCCTTCCGCTGGTGTGGCGTGGATGTGGAGAGGAGGGCCCCAGCTCATGTGTGGCCTCGTCACCTGACCGTGGTTCAAAATGACGAGGCAGCTTAAAAAGACAAAGTCGTACTTTCACCTTCGTGGTGCTCTGATCCAAACGAAAGACGCTCCCTATTGACTTAATTCGCACTGCCAACGGCATAGCGAGTTTGGCTTGTCCGAGTATCATACACAACAACAAGAAAAATAATTTTTTTCAAAAACATAAAAACTACGTAAGTTTCTCAGAGAAAATTAATATTGAAATTTTGTGATGATAAATTTTGCATTGTTATCTATCATGCAGAAACAATGAGTAGAATTTGCGCCAAAATTTGGGGAAATGAGTGGAAACTAGAACGTTTGGTACGAATCCACATCCTCCCCCTTTGGATATCCCGCCGAAACGATGTTTATGGCGACAACGTGTACAAAAATAAACTACTAACCAATTTTACTTTGGACTTTTAAAATCGCTGAAACATTTTGTGGACTTCGCTTTCGCATGTGGGTTTCAAGATTTCAGTCCTTCCGTTATCTCTTTCTGGTGTTATTTCAGACACTTTACTTCTTCCGTGCGCAATACTGTTTTTGAAAGGACAAAGGTATATTTGCGCTTTATTTTTAAAAGCTTGAGCCATAAAGTCATTTGGTAGCGAGAAGCATAAATGTTTGAATTTTTTTTTTGCACCATGATTTCCATAAATCTATTGTGTCGCCCCTTACGCTATATATATATTCTTATTGTTTAACTCGTTGATCACAATCGCTTATTTCTATTATTTCTGGTAAAATTAGGAAAGGAACTGGTATTAAAACCCACATGTTACCAGGTGGCAAGTGGTTATATTTTAATTATTGTCGGTTCTACCATTTTGCCGTTGAAATGGAATAGAACGGAATTTTTCTTTTCTTTCTTTTTTTTCGGAAACTGCGAGGGTGAAAGCTTTTGATCAGAAACTTTACATGCTTCTTGAATTCCTTCGGGAAGAAAATGATTTTTATTCATTAGACTTTGTCATTCATCAAACACACTTACTTGGCTTCGATGCCCAACTTGTCAAGTGGTCAGTGCGCCTGAATGCGGATAGGGAGGTCCTGGGTTTGAATCCCGGTTCGCGCATGGATGTACTTTCTCTCTCTATCTATCCTGTCTTTGTCCTTTCCTTGTATGAATGAGGTGTGAATGGCTGCCTACCCTATAAACGGGTCCCTATGGCATCTATGTACTGAGGAAGTCGGACTCCACACCAAAATAGGGTTCAGTTGGAAAAGTGGAGCGGCGCACCCCATATTGTCAGCCTAGCTGGCACACGACAACAACAACAACTTACTTGGCTTCAAATACTGTCTCAATTTTTTCATGAGTTATTATTTTTCATTTATATTTCTTTAACCATATTACATCTTATACGTCTAAATCCAATTTAGTTCCAATATATATAAAAAATTTATTCAATTTATTCATCTCATCGCCATTATATGATCCTCAATTTATATATATTAATTTTTTTTATATTAAATTGTTCTCTTGAAAGAATATTTTAGAAAGCCAGAACTGTTAAGTTCATCGACAAAATAATTTTCTTTAATCATTCTTCATTGTATGTAAAAAAACATTCAAATTTAAGGATGGTTTTAAACCAAAATATTGAACTCACAACTATTTTACGAGACAAATTATTATTTCTTTATGAATTGAAGTTAAAGAATATACCATTCATCATCCATTCGATCTATTTTTTTTCTCCTTAAATAACAATATGGTTTTGTTTTGAACCAACTGAAACCAAACTTTTTCGCTAATTAGAACCAAGTAAAACTGATAAATCAGAATCGTATTTTTCTTTATTGAATTAATTCTATTTTTAATGAAGTATATCGCACCACACGGATCTTTAGAATTGTATCACATGTTATCTTTTTATCTAATAATTCAGCTTCACCTGAAAAATTACTACGACATGGAATAATTCCCAAAACACTTAAAAAAATCGCCAATGCAATCTTCTTCCTAAAGAAAAATAAAAACCCGGCTGACCCCACCTCATACATAGCAATTTGCCTCCTACCAGCTCTGGGCAAGATTCTCGAAAGACTGCTTCTAGATAGACTAAAGCATCATATCCAAAACAAGCGCTTAATTCATTCAAACCAATATGGCTTTTCCACAAACAAATCCACAGAACATGCACTTCAAACGGCAATCGCTACTATTAACCACAATAGAAAAAATAACCGTTACACAGCACTGCTTAGTCTTGACACTAAGCAAGCTTTCGTCTCCCTTTGGTATTCGCAACTAAAATAAATCCTTACCACCCTAGATGTCCCAGGCAATTTAATCAAAACCTTGCTCAGTTTCCTTGACAATCGTGAAGTTCTCACCACCTTTGACGGCGGTTTAATAAAACAAAAGCAAACCCAGGGCTTCCCACAGGGCTCTGTCAGCGGACCCATACTTTGGAATCGCTACTTTAACGATATACTGAAATACAACTGGCCCCAGCATACAACAGCTATTGCATTCGCAAATGCCTCCTTACTTATTGTCAATGGTAACACCAAGGAAAACCTTAAACGCAACTGCAATGAATCTCTCAACATCTTCTCCGAATTATCTCTTAATGAATCTCTTAAATTGAAAATCTCCACCTTCAAAAGTAAAGCCATGATTATTGGTAAACAGAAAAAATCCCTACGATATAACCCCAAACTTACCCTACAGGGTAAAAACTTTTCTCACACCAAAGTTTTAACCTTCTTAGGTATACAAACAGATCAAAAACTAAATTTCTTGACCCATATTAGATCGTTCAAACCAAAAGTTCTTCTAATTGCCCAACGGCTCCGCTCAATGATCGGCTGCAACTGGGGACTGAAAAGTAACTTTATTAAAACCATTTACAACACAATAGTTGAAAAAATTATGACCTATGGATCATCGGCATGTCCCTTTCCCTTACGGCGCGGAAAATCTCCCAACTTTCCTCACTTCAAAGACATTTTACTATACTAATCACAAGAAGTTTCAAGACAACCTCAACAGCAGCAGCAAATATCTTAGCAGGTCTTCCACCACTGCACCTCACCCTAGAAGCTACCTCTTTAAAAACACAAGTGCTGCAACTTAACCAAAATATTTCCATTGTGACAACAATACCATCCTTCTAGCCTCCAACTATGAATATCCCTTTAACAAGGACGAGATGCATCTTGTCATCAGATGCCACCAACATAAGATCTCCAATATCCCGACCACACTATCCCAACAGCACCCAATTCCAACCAAGTATAATATCTATACCGATGGTTCCCAATTCAATAACCAAACAGGAGCTGCCTTTATCCTCTACGAAAATTTCTTACCTATCTTCCAAAAATTTTATAAACTTCACAAAGAAAACTCAGTTTTCGAAGCTGAACAACACCTCCTGTGAGTCTTACTTACCTCAGCAAGCCTCATCCTGATGTGGCAAGAGGTGGATAAACCACTACTGCTGGATGACATACCTGCTCCCGTGCCTTTCAGCGCCACTCCAACAAATGAACGATCACCGGCAAGAACCAGAAATAAACGAACTTTATAGTTTCTAGACCTCAAAAAACAATTATCAAACCCTAAACTATGTGAGTTATCTCCTCTTTAATCTATATCTTATATCCTCTTTAACCTTGTTTTTCCTACTTTTGTATGTAATTTCAGAAAACTTTGTTACCTGAACTGTGATGCATTGTTTTACTGCGTAGATCATTGCAGGCCTTCTGTACCCCACCTATGTACCATTCTTTTTCTTTTTAGACCCATAAATGGCCGTGGATGCGCTTCTCGACGGATGCCTGACACTCTGTTTCTCTAGATTGAGGTGGCAGCATACCTGATAACCTACTGGTATAGAGCAGGGCTTCCATCTCTCGTTGTCTGTCTGTATAGGATTAGCGTACAAACACACCATTTATCATGACCTACAACATTACCCTGTCTGCAGTTAATGGCTCTGCATTTCAGGTTTACTCAACTCAAACTCTAAACTTTGATTTTGGGTTGAGAAGAATATTTTCAAGGGGACATTTTTGGTAGGAAACATTTCTACTCCAATTATCGGCGCATATTTTGTGCACAATCTTTTACCCGATATAAATAGAAAGAAACTCATTGATTCCAAAATAAATTTAATTACTCTTTGTAAATTAAGTACAAGCACCATTCATTCAATTAAAACATTATCAGGTGACATTATATAACACCATCTTTTAAGGAAATTTCCCGACATTACGAAGCCCCCAAGAAACCTGAAAGAGAAATAAAACACTCCGTCTTACATTTACATTCAGACAACCGGTCCTCCTGTTTATGCGAAGCCGAGCTGGCAGCCGAATGGTTAGCGCTCTTGCCTTCAGTTCAACAGTTCGTGGGTTCGAATCCCACTTTGGGCATGGATGTTTGTAGTGGTTCGGGATCCACTTTAAACCGTAGGTCCCGGTCTAATTAGCCCTCGTGTGCAAAAAATGACCGTTGAGCGACAAACTAAACCTGTTTGAGCGAAAGCACGACGACTCGCGCTGGATAGATTGCGTGTTGCTCGAGAGGAATTTCAAAGCATGATTGATCTGGGTCACAAGCGGCCTTCAAAGAGTAACCACCTTTACATAGGGTCCCTAAAAAAGATTCTACTGAATGGCACCCTTGTGGAGATTTTAGAAGCTTCAATGCTCAAACAATTAAAGATAATTATGGTATTTCAAGTATTCTAGATTTTACATCTGAGTTAAAAGGAACGAAAATTTATTCACGTCTATAGATTTAGTGAAAGCTTATCATCAAATACCTATAAATCCTGAAGACATACATAAAACCACAATAATTACTCCATTCGGATTATATGAAAGTACTAGAATGCAATTTGGACTTTGTAATGCCGCATCATCATTTCAAATATTTATAGATGAAGTGACTCGCGTAATCTGCCTTTTGTCTATGCCTTTGTGGATGCTACTTTAGTTGCTTCCCACTCACCTGAAGAACACTTAGAACATTTAAAAATTTTATTTCACCGTTTATTTCACTATGGATTGACTATAAAAACTTCTAAATGCATTTTTGGTGTTTTTACAATAGAATTTTCGGGATTTAATGTTTCTGAGTTCGGTATCGAATCTCTTTCCCAGCGAGTAGATTGTATTTTAAAATTTCCAAAACCAACTACTATTACTCAACTGAGCCATTTTCTAAGATTAATTAATTTTTATAGACGTTTTATACATAAAGTTGCCGACATTTTAGCTCCATTAAATACATTTCTGGAAGGTATTAAAAATAAAAAAAGAATATAAACATCCTACACGAATAAAATCTTGCGAAATTCTTCAATGGAATGAAATAACAGAACGTGCATTTTCTGAGGCTAAAAACGCTCTTTTAAAAGCAACTTTGCTTAGACAACCAATTTCAGGGGCGACAATATGTGTTCACGTTGATGCTAGTGACGTTGCAGTGGGTGGTTCTGTCAGGCAGTTAAACGATACTTTTAGACAAAAATATTAACAAGAAAAAAATCTTCTTTAATACGCGTTTAATGAATGTTAACAGTACATTTTCCGGATATTTAAGAAGCAGATACAACAAACTCCACTTCTAAACAGTATAAACCTATTTTTACGTTTTTTGTAGATTTGAGATTAATAAAAATATTTTTCATAGATAATGGACCGCATTTGCATGTCACTAGTGAAGAAACCCTGAAAACACCCAAACATCCTCTTCTGATCGATATCATCTTCCATTGTTCCCATGCAATTGGGATCGAACTCTGAACCTTTCATTCCAAGAAATATATTCCACTATTGCGTCATAAACAAAAGTCGAAACAGTCAAATAGAGTGTAATAAGCTTTTTAATTTTTTTTTGCTTTCTGGATTATGGAGTGTTATTCATATATTGGTATGTTAGAAACTCAATTACCGATATATATATATATATATATATATATATATATATATATATATATATATATGCAGAAAACAGTAGCACATTTGCTTTAGGCTGTTTAATAGATGCTGGGAACGAACTTATAACCCTTCATTTTAAAGAACGACGTTAGAATCTTGACCAATTGCACCCTAATTTTTTTTTGACAAAATGAATGACACCAAAATATTATCAATATGTTAAAGAAAGAATGCAAAAATTAATTTACGTCTTTATTATCTTTCTCTATCTTATCTTTATACATTCTTAAATATCTTATCTTTATACATTCTTAATTGTCACACACAAGCACTCAATAAGAATAATCACACGGTATTTGGAATTTTGCAAGAAAAATATTTCTAATTCATGACTGAATAAAACCTTAAATACTTCGGCATTATTAATCCATCATATGACATTAAATCAAAATTGCTTGGTTAATTAAGTATTTTGGTACCAGAACTATTACTGGGTATGCTGAGGCTGTTCTTTCGGCATTAAAATTTATAGAATTTTACTTTATAACGTACAAAACACTGTATTTTTTTTAAAAAAAATAAAAATAGAAACTAGCTGACTTAAGGTACTCGCACCAATTTTGGTGGTAACTTGAAAATTTGATTTTTATTAAATGTAAATTCTTCATTGTAAAATTTAATGAGAGAATAAACTATAAGAGAATGTTTGTCTGAACACTGTCCATTGAACGCATAAGGTTACAGTCAGAAAATAAATTGTCAGTGTTCTGTTTACTATCAATAAACACATAACTAGGGGTGTTTATAGTACCAATTATTCGCAAACACTTTAAATAATATTTTTAATAAAGTTTAATGGCTTATATTAAAGTATTTGTGAAGGCAAAAATACTTTTCGAATTTAAATGAGAAAATTTGTTTGGTAAATTTCTATTTTAATGTATTTAATTTTGATAATAAATTGCATTCAATTCATGGGATTTTGGTGAAAATGCTGCGCAACGGAAATTGGTTGTTGAAGCAATAATTAGATAATTTTTCAATAATCTTTGAAGTTTAGAAAGTAGACATTCTTTTGTTTAAATTATTGAAATAATGTATTTTTTTAATGTCGTCACACACACACACAAATAAATTAAGGATGAAAACACGTAATTTTCATCTTAAAGTTGGGAAGTATCTGGTATGGAAATCAAGTTATATAATCGGATATATTTTAGTCGGAACTTTCATTTTCATCAAAATATACGTGAACATGATAAACGGACACAAAAACATTTGCAGTATAGGAAATTAACAATTAAGTCGTGTAATGGAAAATTTGAGAGAGATTTAATCAAAATTTATTATTTCCAATGATTTCCAATAGTAAAATTTAAATGAGCTATTTTCCAAAAGTTTCGATATTGGGTGATGAATTGTGTCAAGGTATTGTCAAGCCAAGATTTCTCATCTGGCTTCTATTAGAAGCTCCATAACTTAACGGTGATCGAAGGATTTTTAACACAGATATTATGTCAACATATGATGGGAAATTTTAAGGATATATGTCAACATACCAAGATAGAACTTTAAGAATCTATAATGACGCTTTGAAAATCATATGAAAATAACAATTAAATGTATTCATAAAAATAAGGCTGGTATGTTTAACGGCATGAGTAACATGCATGAAATTACTTCCTACATAATATTAAGGATTTGGATGGAATCTGCCTGTTTTGCAGAAAGGGATGACAATTTTCTTTATTTTTAAAAGGGGTAAATATTTAGTTTTTTTTTCTCTCTTATAAATATTAAAATTTTAACAGTCTTAATCTAAAAGCCAGACACAACCTACTTTAACTTATTAAATCATCACTCGACATGAATTTGAGTTATCACACACATTCAATTCCTTATATTGTTTGGTAATTTTTGAAGAAATTTATTTATTATATTAAAATAAATATCAAAATTCAAACAATTCAAAACATGTCCTTAGAGAATATTTTGTTCTTGAATGAATGTGTCTGACAAAATATTAATAATTCTAACTCTAAATATTTAGTGTTATACGAAATTTTCATTAAAAATGACTATATTTCCACCAATATCGTATTCGTGAAAATCTTGGAAGAGACAATGATGATAGACTATCGAATAGTCTCCGAAAAATTTAAAGAATATGACAGTAAAGGCAACCTACACATTGTGATTCATAAATCCAATTACATGTGTCTTGCAAACTAAATTTAATGAAACTGGTTAACAGGTTCAAACCATAGAAAATCCAGACTAATGATAACTATTGAAACTTCATTGAATATCTTATCATTCTGTACTCATAGACACCACATTTTAAGGATTTTTCTCCTTTCAGATTATTATCTTTTCAATAAGAGTGATTGGTTAATTTTTTTACATGAAATCCAAATACGTAGATAAAATAAAATTGAAAACTTATTTATTTTATCCAATAAGTATTTTTAATGGGCATTTTGTACATTTACAATGTAAATATATATAGTAAACATTAATTGTCCATTCATCAACTTATACGAACACTTGATAAACGGATAATTAAATTACATCAGATTTAATCAGAAAAAATGCACAATTTTGCATATTTTAAAGGTGCATTTAATGAATGATGTATACATTATTATACGCTACTTTTATCAATAATTTAACTCTTGACAATTTTAAATCCAATATTTTTAATCAATTGAATAGATATATTTTAGTCATTTGTTTCTTGGCAGACCAATTTAAAATAACTTGCATTTCTCATGGGAAAAACGAAACAAATCAACATATGTAAAACAATATGTGACTCTGAATTTTATAACAATTTATTTTTTAAAACAAAAATGTAATAGTATTATTGTGCATATCATAATAAAAAATCAGTTGAATTTACAGTATTAATTTCGGTACATGATATTTATACATACATTCAGGATGCAGCGCACAGTTTTGATGGTCTTAAATTGTACAATCGTCTATCTATTTAAACACATTAAAAATATTTGACGATGATTAGTCTACAGTGGCCGAACACTGTTGCTAAGCATATTAATATCCACCGCATAAATTGCCTTCAGAGAATTCTTTTCATTGAAAGTGGGTCGTATTTAAGTTTCACAAGGGAGGAAACCCTGAAAACTCAGATGTGCTGTTCTGAAACCTGTTCTCCTCAGATGTGCATGAAAAAGGGAAAAGCGACACATTTTTCACCTACTGTTTAACAGTGACACTAATCAAACCCAGGACATTATGCTTCAGAGAGGACTGTTCCACCAAGAGGTGCATGCTATTTATAATGCCTTATCAAGGTATGCATGTTAGTATTTGTAGTTGTAAGTAGTTAGCTGTAAGCTAAAGTAGATAAGATGTATGCAACAAAAGTACACATACGACCTCATCGTGGTCAAATGGAAAGACAGTGCTTTTTAGAAGGAAAGTTCTTGGTTCTGATCGATGGAATAGCAAGAGATGGGTTTTAAGTCCCTCCCTTCTGCATGCAGGTCTGCCGAGGTGGATACTTGGAAGTTTTCTGTGAGAGCAACCTGACAATCGGTCCAAAATTATATAATCTATAATACACGGCCACGTGGAAATCAATTTAAACTGTATTAAAATGCCTTAGAGTAGAACATTAGAATGTCTACTACAGAATGACAAAACATCATTCTCCTGCAGCTCAACGGTGGCTGAGATGGAATCTGGAACATTATCGTCTAAAGTGCGTTGTTTTATCACAAAATCGTAGCAACCCATTTCATTTTTTATTTCTAAGGTATAACTATTGTGAAATTGTGTGAATTACATATATTTGTTCAAAAACTTCCAATTGCAATCTCAGAAAGTCTGCGTTGGTGATGAAAATACATACTTGAGATTCATTAAATCGTTAAACACTTTAAATGAAATAGGGGACCCAAAGAAATAAAAACGAAGTAACATTGGATGTAGGGGTATTTCGCACAAAAAGGTCTCTGACAAAGCAGACATGTTGAACTGTTAACAATAACTACTGGTTCAAATCTCACACACACACATTATAATACTAATATTTATTGTAATTATTCCTATTAAATTAAAAGTATGATAATATGATGATTAAAAGTATGATAATATGAATCATATTGATATTTAATTTTATATAAAACACTTGATAAATCAAATTAAAGTAATGACAAATGATTATTCAGTTCTTTTCTTTCAATTTCTTTGTTCAAAATTTTTGTTGCATTGATTGTGATGTTAATTATCAAACTGAAAATTGTCAATCACTCTCAACTTTTATTTAAAAGATCAGAGGTCAAGATTAAAGTTTTTAACAAATACACATGAACTAAATTTTTTACTGCATAAGAACTAATAAAGCCATCTTCACAAGTGTTTTCCCATAATTATCTTATTTATATACATTTATTTACATTAATCTGAATTCCGTGAAAAAATTTTAACAGCAAAATTTTTACGTGTACATTTTTTCTTTTGTGATAGTAAACAAAAGTACAATATATTAAGTAATATCGAAGTAAAATTGAATTAGATAGAAATGCAAATGTTTATAATTATATATATAAATTTTTTAATTATTCAAGGTATCGAAAAAACTTAAATTTTTGAAAAAGTATTTTTTGTATAAAAACTTTCTTTTGAATAATCTTCAGCTTTTTAAAACATAAATTAACAAATATTTTGATACATGATGCACATATTGTCCTATAATAAATTTAAAAAACAATTTTTTACGATAATTTTATTTTTACGTAATTTTCTGTATCTTTCAGAACCTAAAGTAATAAAAACATTTGCTAAGTCTAAATACAATAAACTTTTAAGCATTACTTCATTGACTGAAGTAAAAAAAAAAAAAAAAAAAAAAAACAATTTTTTGAAGTACGAAATCAATGTTCCTCAACTACACAATAAAATTCTGACATCAGCTTGAAATCAAGAACTACAGAATCTGTGAGTATTGCTGAATTCATTTATTTCAGTGGAAAAGTTTAAGATTTCCAGAGTTATTTTAAAACGGTACTGAAACAGAGATTGGTCGTGGTTCCATCATATTTAATCAATAATCTAATTTTACACAAATTTCTTGAAGGTGCAGTTTAATTATATTTTATTCTTAAAATAAAAAATTCAGACTTCAGAAAATTAGTACTTTGGAATTTTAATTAATTTTATCTAATTATTAAACCGAAATAGAAACAGATATTTAAAGACTATAAGGTGAAGAGATTTATAAGAATTATAAATGCTCACAAAAACGCGAAAGAAACTAGCGCAAACTACCAAATACATAAACATAAATCAAAATCCAAATAAAAGTTTATAGGGATCACAGGTTTTCTTAAGTAAAGATCTGAACTACTCTGGAACTTTATTGAGTGAAGTTCAGCTATATCGTTACATGAGCTCTCACAGGTTTGGTTTTTACACCAGGAACTACATAGAGTGAAGTTCAAGTTTCGTTGTACTTCACTCAATTTTCGTTGCATGAGTTCACGGGTTTGATTCCAGATCAGGGACCCCGTGGAGTGAAGCTCAAGTGTCGTTGCATGAGCTCACGGGTTTGATTCCAGATCAGGGACCCCGTGGAGTGAAGCTCAAGTGTCGTTGCATGAGCTCACGGGTTTAATTTCACATCAGGGACCCCGTGGAGGGAAGCTCAAGTGTCGTTGCATGAGCTCACGGGTCTGATTCCACATCAGGGACCCCGTGGAGTGAAGCTCAAGTGTAGTTGCATGAGCTCACGGGTTTGATTCCAGATCAGGGACCCCGTGGAGTGAAGCTCAAGTGTCGTTGCATGAGCTCACGGGCCTGATTCTTCATCAGGGACCCCGTGGTGTGAAGCTCAAGTTCCACACGGATGAGCACACGGATTTGATTACATCATAGGGACCCCTAGGGTGACGCTGAAGATCCTATAACATAACTTGTAGATTTTATTAAATAACATATGTGAAAATTCTTAGCTACACTTTTATATGAAAATTGGTATGAATTGCATAGTACGGGACCTATGCAATATCCTTGGTGAAAATTGTTACAATTAAAGTTAAGCATAACTCATCTTACCTGCTTTTGTATTATTATAAATTCAGATTTGTTTTTTATGAATCTTTTGCAATGGTTCATTTTGAAAATAAAATATTACATTTTCTGCAGTGATATATGAGGGCAGCTTAAAATAGTTTTGTGGCTTAAGAAAATAAGAGTGCGTGAAAATATATCCACATAAACCAATATACTAAATATCGTGGTTCAAATCACTGCTAAGCAGAGGAGTCTTGGTAGAGCTCTTTTGAGCTGGGTACAGGGAAACTCCCTGGCATCAACATAAACAAACTCAAAGAAGAAGGATTTACTCCTGTAGGAAAGTGCAACTGTATGGTTAAATGAACCATATAGAAGTATAATAAAATAAATTATAAACTCACAACTCAAGATGCTACTCTCTGCTGACATTTCTTTTTTTCTATTATATTTACTTTTCCACATCACTTATAATTTTCTATACTTTATAAACGTGAATTATATTTAGAAACTGTTTTTCATAAAATACTACATCACATAAGTAAGAATAAAAATGCCACACTATGGTGATTCAACCTTGCCAAAACTCATTGTTTGTAAACTGTTGATCTTAATGAATTTGATATGTAAAATTTCATATTATATTGCTTTATGGATTGGACATAAAAAGATAATTCTTGTACAAATATTTGTTTTTATATTCTCTTAAAATGTTAATGCTTTATAGTTTTTACGCCGTCAGCTCATTTTAAAATAAGTTAGAACCAACAAAACAACCAAGTCTAATATTTTTTCAAGTTTTATCGTTTTTGAACAACACCTATATTTAATAAAAGTCACATATGAAGAATAGATAATCTTAATGATAAAATTATTAGTTTAATGTTATTAATTTAGATAGTTTTTGAAAGGTTTAAAAATTAATTGAAATATATTAAATAAACGTAAAATGGTGTTTACATGCTCCACACATCTAAACACAATAATTAAAGCTTTTCACTTTAAAATCAGTTACTTCTAATTTCCGTAAAACATATTGAAATTACAAATTACAGTTCAAAATATACGATATTATATTATTAATGAAATAAACTGGAAAAAAAGCCTTGCTTATAAACAATAAAACAAAAATGTTAAGTACGTTTTATATTTAATAAATTAATCAATTCTATTTTATTTATACAAAGTATGAGAAAATTATTTGCAAGAATCATAGCAAATTCATTTAGAAAAAATATGCCAAAATAATTTATCTTTGAATAAATTATTTACCACTTATTGCAGCTAAAGTTAATTAAAATATACAATTAGTAAATTATTTTTGAATGGAAGCTAGTCGGTAATTACCATTTAAGTAAATGAATTGCTTTATTGATGATCAAAACATGTCTCCAAAATAAAATTCAATTCTAAAAAAATACTAATTGCAAAGTAGAAATATTCTTTTTCTCATAAAGATTTATACCAATTTACATTATTTTTCTAAGCTGAAAATTAACACCATTTCTAAGGGAGTACAAAAAGTAAACATAAATAACTTCGGAAAATATTTACTTTATTTTTTATTTCGCATCAAAACTAAACATGAGAAGATTTAAAGAAATTCCTCTTGCGTTTGATTTAATAGAAACTTACTTCACTTATAAATGCTTATTTAATATATATGAATAATAATATGGAATAAAGCATACACACACAGCATTTCCAAACATGATTGAATTACATTCACAAGTTTCTAAATTTAAGGTAAATTAAATAATCTCAAATTTGAAAATATTAAATTCTTAACCCATAAATGGTAACGCAAATCTGAATATTAAAGATAACAGTTTGGAGTCCGGTAAAAATTTGTGATAAATAAAAAACTTATTTTTAATACAAATAGAAAAGCAGATGCATAAAAAGATCTGAATATTTACTTCATCAGCTATTATGAATAAAAGTCAACAAATTGTAATGCGGATTATTTCTGAGTGAGTTTTCTCAGAAAAAAATCTAAAATACGACACATTTCTAACATCCGTCTAGAGATAATAAGAAAGTTACAATTTTTTAATAGAAATCTTTATATAGTAGGTTATTTAAAAACTTTCATTATAACTCATATATGGGAATATTTCACCAATGATACAAATAATGACGATTACATTTATCTTAACTTACATAGTTATGAGATAAAATTTAAAACTATAAATATCAATTGTTCATTAATTATTTTAACAAATTTTAACTAAATTTATTTACAAATTCTTCAAATTATTTTTCACTAACTCATATTAAGAAGTCTAAAAAATGAAATCTTTAGAAAAACTACAAATTATCTGAAGAATGTAACTGTAAATGAGAATCCTCTTTTCACTGAAACTATTTGCATTTTAGTCATTTATATCATGATCAGAAATTTCCAATTTCAACTTTTCTAGATTAAACATTTAAATTACCTTTTCATTAAGGACTATTTTTAAAAAGGTTTGGTTTTCAATTTGAAATAAATAAGCTTCTCTAATATAAAAAAAATCAGTGTAAGTTTTTACAGCAAGAATTTGGTTAAGTTTGCCGCTTCATGGTCATTTTATACACACAATGATTAATTAATCTGTGTCAATTTAAACTGGATTCTAAGCCATTACAAATATCTAAGTCCAGGTTGGATTCGAAATCACGAACAGTTGAACCGAAGGCAAGAGCGATAATCATTCGGTCTCCATCTCTTGCTGTGTGTGTACACAGCAATTTTTTATTACAATATTACAACAAGCGGAAATAATTGTTGATTGAAATTGTATTCGAACACTAAGTAAAAATGTAATATATATATATATATATATATATATATATATATATATATATATATATATATATATATATATATATACCTTGCTTAAAGACACGCATTTTTTTACAATGTAATTGACAATTCAAACATATTTAATTCTTTTTCAGAATAAAAATCTTGTACATATTTAAAAAATTTCTATTTTTAACTTCATATTTCTCAATATTATGATAAAATGAAACAATGACTTACTAAATTATTATCACACAATTGAAATTTCAGAGGATTGCACTTTTAGGTTCACTTGGGGAAAATGACAAAAAACAATGAAGCTGTATTAAAATTGCCTATTTCCTACTATTTTTATATATATAAACAAAATAAAATTTTAAAAATAACTTTATTTTGGGTTTCAGATAGTAGTAAATTCTTAACGTCACATACTTAAGCAAACAGTTAAAGCACATATATATTCATTTTGAAAACATTTTCATTATTCTTCAAATCAATTTTTCATTTAAAAGAATGATACTTAAACCAAATAATTAATTCCTAACTATACAATGTCTTATATTTAATAAATTTTTAATAATTAAAATTAATCGCTTTAACCAAGCTTTAATTTAAAATATTTTTTTTTAATTCAACACCATAAAAATTTAAATAGTGATCATTCAGATGAATTCTGATTATAAAAATTAAGCCATTCCATGCTGTTTCTTATGACAAATGTTCAAAGATATTCAAAACATTAATTTATAAATATGCATTAACAGCAATCTTACTATTTTCATGTGAACACCTTAATTTAATAAAAAAACATGCAAAACATTTTAAAACTTTTAATTTTGAAACAAAGATAATACTCATGTTGACTTTTAAATTGTACAATGAAACTTACACTATATTTTAAAATGTAACTTAAAATTAATTTTTAAAACATTTAAGGCAGATTATACTTAAGAACGATTAAATATTTACTGAGAAATTACCCATATTGATAAATGCAAACAGCGAAAAAATTATTTTATTTGTTATGTATTTTTTATTCGTTTGAATTTCTGTGTTTTGCTTTAGTATAAGCCATATAATGAATAATTTATTTAGTATTTAATGATTAATAATAACAGTAAATAAAATTAATGGACAGTTAATTTATTTCTTAGTCCACATCAAACATCTATATCGCATTAGTGTTAATGACAAGTTCTTTATTTTTATTTTATAGTTCCATACCGATCATTAATGAAGTAAGTTTGATGAGCAAAAAAATCGTAAATTTAGCGAAGAGATGTTTAATGATTGAAATATTTAATTTCATTTTTAATCCGATTTTTTATTAATCTAATTAAATTAATATGAAAATTAATTGCGATGAACTAATATCATAATTTTAACTATCAACTTAATATATAATTCTCAAAATTTCCATATAACTTATTTAGGACAAAAAAATTTAATAAAATTGTTAATTATAATAAAGAACTAAATATGTTGCGAACTAGAAAATTATATTTCCAATTAATAATTGATTCATTTACTTATTTTTATGCCTATTTTTTATTTCGTTTATTACGGTATTCAATATTCGAATTCCTTCAACTAAAAAAATGGAATGATAATAAAATAAAAATATATAAACTGGACAGCGTTATGTAGTATACGAAAACCGTAAAAAGTTTAAAAACTTTTAAATAATACATACTTTATTTTACAATAATATTATTACTAAAATAAAAAGGATTATCTTTTCTAAAAGTTAAGAAAAGAACTTTAGTAGTGGTTAATTATAGATAAAGTATGTTATTGTATTTAAAATGTCAGCATTATTGGAAAATTAAACTCAATTATTAGTATTGAAAAACAAGACAATTAGTAAAGAAAGCAATGCACCAGTTTTTGTAATTAACTTTAAAAGATTGAGAGAACAAAAGATATCTGATTTCAAAGTTGGGAATTGAGTTCTTACTTACGAAGTTCAGTCTGACGAAACAGCATTCTCTTGGGAAGCTCAATTGCAGAGTTCCACGGCAGAAATGGGGAAAACTCGAGACTGCAGCGCACTCGTGCGGTTTCTCCTTCGCAGCAGCCAATGAAAAGCTGTTGAAAAATGCTGATTTCGTCATTAGCTTTGAATTCCATGTTTGGAAGATAAAACGTTGTCTTTAGACATAACAATTTTTTATATTAATTTAAAACTGAAAACAAAGAAGAACCGCATTTCGAGTTAAAATATTAAGTCAGACTATAAATGAAAAAAAGAATATATTTCGTAATAAATAATGCAACATTGAATATTTTCAAAAAAAAAAATATATATATATATATTCAATATTTTTCTCTAAAATTTGAATTTCTTCATTTTTTACACTAAACGCTTCTTCAAAAATTTCAGGACGGTATTGTTACAAGTAGTTTGTTGCATTTTACCATATTTTATGAATAAAAGCATTTTTTGCACTTAATAGCTTTCACTGCAACAGTTATGGAGGGAATTTTTAAGAATAAAAAGTTATTTTATTCTTTAGATGAATAGTAAAATGATTTTCTCATTTTTTATGTTCTTCGATTTTTAATACAACTTTAATTTTTAAATTAAACTTAGTATTTCCTGGATTCTATATAATTTGTGATAAAGTTAGAGTAAATTTTTTGTAAAAGCATTTAAATGTTCATAGATTATTAGATTTGTAACTGCCATCAAATTTGTAAATTGCCAATACATTTTAATGAAACTTTTTAAAGAAAAAATAGTCATTTGGAAAGCTAATCCTTAAAAAATAATTAAAAATGCACATTTTTATATGAAATAAAGTTTACATTTATAGTAATTTTCTTAAATTCTCAGTGTGTATCATTATAAATCTTTAATTTTTCCAATCATGATAAATGAGAGTTGCTCAGTAAAATGCTTATGACGATATAACAGTCAGTAGCTATGAATCCAGAAGCAATCAATAGCTGAATGCCGATTTTCCAACACAACAAAAGCTGATCATGAAAGTTTATATGAACAGTGATGACACTAATGTGTAACTAGCAGTAAATTAAAAATGGTGTGTAACGTAATTTTTTCAATTTAACAGTATATTTTTTAGCGCAGAAGTTATGGAAACAAAAAATTTACTTAAACAATCTTTCGACGAAAAAATATTTTTTAAATTTATGATTTAATAGGTTATGAATTGCTTATACGACTTTTCAAATTGCTTGTAGTAAAATAATTTTCTTTGCTTAGTGTTAATTGGCAAAGAAAACAAGAGATTTTTTTATTACTAAACACTTGTCAAAGTTGAATCCAAAGCTATCGCTAAGTTGTTCTCAAATAGAGATACATTAAAAAATACTGGTACACAAAATAACAAGGCATACTTCTTCGCAATCTGAGTACATTTTAGTTGCAAGAATTTCATTATTCACTTTTTTTGTTTCCAAATTTTAACCATATCTTATGAACTAGAAAGAAATTAACATTAAAGAAATTTAGAGTTATTAAAAAAGGGAAAAAAATAGATAAATATATAAATGCATACAAACATGCGAGTATCTACAATGTGAATTCATAAACTTAATCATTTTTCGAACCTATAAAGTTCTATATTTATAAATTGAAGGCATGATGAACCAACAAAACCTGCAGGTAAAAGTTTGTCCGAACCACTGAAAATATCCATTTCAAATTTAAAGGCATGCTCAATAATAGCTGAATAAAATAACGCCAATCATTTAACGAACGTTCCGTTCGTCATTGCAATCTTCTGGTTGGTTGGTTGGTTTGTGGCTCAACGGTCATTTTTTGCACACGAGGGCTGATTAGACCGGGACCTACGGTTTAAAGTGGATTCCGAACCACTACAAACATCCATACCCAAGGTGGGATTCGAACCCAGGAACTGTTAAACCGAAGGCAAGAGCGCTAACCATTCGGCTGCCAGCTTTGCAATCTTCTGGAGTACGGTATATATATATATATATATATATATATATATATATATATATATATATATATATATATATATATATATATATAATATATATATATATATATATATATATATATATATTAATATATATATTAATATATATATATATATATATTAATATATATATATATATATATATATATATATATATATATATATATATATTATATATATATATATATATACATATATATATATATATATATATATTATATATATATATATATATATATATATATATATATATATATATATATATATATATATATATATATATATATATATATATATATATATATATATATATATATATATATATATATATATATATATATATATATATATATATATATATATATATATATATATATATATATATATATATATATATATATATTATATATATATATATATATAATATATATATATATATATATTAATATATATATATATATATATATTAATATATATATATATATATATATATATAATGCATTAATTATCCCTTTTCTCTTTTAATATTATAACCATTTAATAACTGCTACTTTTGTTCTGGGTTTCAATTTATAAAAATATATTAAAAACCGAAGAAAATAAATATCAATTAGCATTAGTAATTAAAATTTTTCAAAATATGTCTTCCTTTAAGGTACGAAATTATTACTCAAAAAGGGATACTATTATTATATATTATTAAAATGTCATTATCAAAGAAGTAATATTTTCACCTAACATAAAATTAGAGAGTGTTAGTATCACACTGAACAAAGGGAAAAAAACGCACGATAGAATAGTTAAATTGCAAATATAATGTTGGCCTTTTAAAAATAAAAATAAAATATAAAGATTTTGAATTTTATTATAACCCTAATGCCAGTTGAAAATTAAATATAAAATTATAGAGTTTCTCTGATTACGTTATATATAAATAGTAACACAATCCGTTTGAAATATTATTTCCTTTCATTTGAACTGGAGTTGAAGCATGGAATAAAAATTTAGATTTCTTTCATTCGTTTCAAGATAATGAAAACGTTAGCATTTTTAAGCTAAAAAATTGGGATTGTCAACGTATGTTTAATGTATTACATGAATGGGAACATTTTGGGGTGGATTAGCAAATATTTTAAATGAATCATGTATGAGAACTCCTTTGTTTATAAAACTAATGGTGTCTGGAAAGTAAGTGTTTATATTTCAATTGATTCAAAAGAAAAATATTTAATCAGCATTAGTAGCGGATGCGAACTTTTATTACATTCATCACTTTACTATTGAAATTGCAATATCAATACACACGACCAAGTTTCATTGTATAGTAATAAAATGTATAGTTGTATTTATTACATGCATTGAAAATGTTGAGCTACTTCCAGACAAACTGAATTTTTTTTAAGAAAATTCATAAATTTTCTATACATTTTATAAGTTAAAAACAACACAACTCTGATCAAATATTTTACTACTATA